>SNQJ01S0069887.1:53391-82331 GCA_010110895.2 Picea sitchensis | reverse complement strand
CTGTTTGGGATCTAGGAGGATTTCGACAACGATGTTGGGGACCTCATGAGCAGGTGCTCATGAACTTTTCACAGTAGAGGAGTATGATGTAGGAGCATTTCTCCAAGCCAACAACGCGTCATCCAACCAGCTCATCATGCGCACATTCTATGGAGAGGAGAGGCACAACCCTCTCACTTTCAAATTTTGAATTTGAATTTGCATTTAATGTTTGTAAGGCTGGTAGAGCCAAAAATCCATGTGTATGCATAGGCTTAGTTAAGAGTTTCCTTAAATAGGTTGTAAGGTTGGGATCTAGATCCGATTCGGACTAGACATCCATTCATTGTAAATTGAATGTAATTCAATGTAATTGAATAGAGTAGGTAGCTTGGAGGGAAGAGCTCAAAGAGCCCCCTCATGTAAAATATCTTGGGAATCTTATTTTGAGTTAGTCAAGTTGAGTAGAGAAGGAGGGAAGAGAAAAGAGAGCCGAGACTCTATTGCAGTCCGAGCTCGAACACATTGTAAAGAGGCATTTTCATATTAATACAACCAGAGCAATTTTTCCTGCATGTTATTTTGTGTATGTTGATGGATGTCTTTATGTGTTTATGATATGTTGTATATGTGTGCTAGTTTTCATTTGCAGGTTACAGATAGAGATTGTTGTCTGTTGGGTTCTTTAATTTTAGGTTTGGATTCTTTGTGGTTTCATGCAAGAGTGCATGACAAAGTACTACGGTCTCTGAAAACCAGTGCAAGAGTGCACTTCTGAATTTTGCGGATTCAGACGGAGACGTTCCAAGAGGGTCCACCAGAGGAATTCATTGAATCAAGGAGGAAGCCTCAAGGTTTCTGAACACCTTGAAGGAGAAACTGTGCAGAGGAGAGCATAGAGAGAGGAGAAGCAGAATTGTTGAGAATTCTATAAAGGCTCTGCCAGGAGGGCATTGAGAAAACGCATTGAGGAGAACTCTATTTTGAGTTCAGTGAGAACATAGAATCACTGAGGATTCTGGAGAAATTTGCCAAGAGGGCATTGAGTGGATGCACAGGGTGCACAAAAGGAACTCTATTTCGATTTCAGTGAGAAGGCAGGGTCACTGAAGATTTTGTAGAAGCTCTGTCAGGAGGGCATTGAGAGAGTACAAGGAGTGCATCGAGAAGAACTCTCTTTCGAATTCTGAGCTAAGGAAAGTGTCAGGAGGAAGACCTTCACATGGTTACTGAAAACCCTGCAGGCTCAACAAGGATTGCTTGAGCAGGAAGTTGCCAGAGGGCACTTACATCCCTTCAAGGAGAGAAAGGGACAAAGATACTTTGAGGTCAGAGCCACAGATAAGCTCAGGATGGATATCACAATTGAGTGCAAGGACCCTGCAAGGAGTGCAGAGGTCGAGAAAACCCTTTGGAGGGTTTGGAGTCTGAGAAACTCAGGAGGAGGAGCATCCCAAGAACGCAGGCGAGACCAAGGTTGCAGGCTCGCAAGAGGAAGTAAAGGCCGAGATCTTTGATACTTCAGAAATCTTCCAGAGAGAAGGAAGAAGTGCAAGCTCAGGAGGGAGCTACAACTACCATAGGATCAGTGCCGGAAGAAAGATCTAGATCATTGAAGTTTACGTCCAGGTGCAAGTAGGAAAGCGTAGTGGAAGAGAAAGAGATTTGGGCCGTTAGATCTTGCGCGGATAGCCGACAACCATCGGATCTGGAGAAAGTCGCACAGGTTTTAATCTCTGGGAGGGTGCATAGACGAAGAGTAGTTGAAAAGGATGGTGGAGACACTTCATGAAGGAAGTGTCGAATAGCCGATAGTCGTTGGATCTTGCAGAGTTGCAGGGTGGTTAGAGGCCGGTGAAACCCATCAACCAAGATTTGAGGGTCAATGTGAGCCATTGATCTCATCTCAATCCACATCGTTGGATTATCTCGTGGATTCAGGGTTCGGGAGTTTGGAGAGGGCAGACCAAACTCTTGATTTCATGAAGCTCCGAGCAGCGAGGAGCAGAGACAGTCGTTGGATCCAGGTCACAGGAAGACCGTTGGATAAAAACCTTCACTACATCGTGTATCGGGGGTTTAGAGGTTGGAGGAATCACTTTAGAGTGTAGAAGTCGTGAAGTGCCGAGGGCTAGATCTCGGGCGAACACGTGGCGCATCCATCAGGTGGGAACTACGTTCTTGACAGGTGGTGGACACATGTCGTTTGAAAAGGGTCAAACCATCGTTGACTTATTGTGATTCGCAGATTCACAAGGGAGGAGCAGGAGGAATCAACACTTCAACTTGCGAAGTTGCGAGTTGTGAGAGGTGCTAGAGTTAGGATCTAGCCTACGGTCACTTGAAGAACTGCTAACGAGAAGGGAGGTATACTTGTATCGTCATCTCGGGTATCGGGAGTTTGGAAAAGAGGATTTGAGGGTCTTTGACCCATGAACTCGCGAGTTGTGAGTTGCGAAAGGCGCTTGTGCCAAGGCCCAGTTGTGGTCGTGTGAGGGTGAAGCTCGTGCCTAGTGCTCATTCGCACAGGTGGGGTTTCCGAAGGACCTGTGGATCGGATTCGTTGAAGGTTTTAGCAGGGAACCGAAGGAGTCACTTAGAATCATGGAAGAATTGGAACGATCCTGTGCGTATCTTGACTTGAGGGCAAGGGGGTCTGCGTCACTCCTCATTCCCTTCCATATTTTTTACCCGACAGGATGGTGTGCAGAGAAGTGGCATACCAAACAGTAGCAGGAGGCATCATCAAAGAATTGAAAGCAAGTCAGAAAAAAGTTTGGCCAACTTTTCTCATTCAAGTTGGTATGTTTACATTGTTAGATTTCAGTCATTCTAAAGTTGAGGCTGCAGCCCTGGAAGATGTCAAATTAGTTGGCATCGAATTCAAGAAACATGATCCACATAAGATAGTGGAAAATCATTTGGCTCAATTTAACATGAAGGGATACATCCATGAGGATGTTCAGGGGAGTTAGATCATACGAAGAAGTTCAAAGTAGATTCCAGACTCTGCCTCCTGACTAGCAGGATGGTTTCCTCATCTTCCAAAAGCATAGACGAAACAATTTTCTGAAGATATTGCAAGGAGAATCAAAACCCATGCCTTCTTCACAGGAAGCTAAACCCACCGGATCTGAGCCAAGTTTCTCCACTAAGCACAAAGTTGAAGAACTCCCAAAAATTCTAGAAAAGTTGTTTCAAGAAATAAAAACATCACTGAGTGGACTAAATGATCCACAAGTATTAGCTCGGTTCAAGGCTTTCATGAATCTAGGACAAGTTGTTCCTCATTCAACACAATCTACTTATGTTATTACAACATGACATGAACATTCCACACCAATTATTTCTCCTATCACATCATTAACCCCTTTACAGACCATCTTTGGAAATCCTAGTTCTGAACTCATTTATGTAGGAGATCTTACTCCTATATCGCCTGAAGAGATGCCTCCTTCAAGTTTCTTTTTCAACAATAAACAAAAGGATATTGTAAAAAGAGAATCTCACCAAAAGGATGGAGTAATCACCGAAAGGCAAATATTGGTGTATGACGGGAAATACCAAGATGATCCTAAGTTTGCAAAGGAAGTTGCAAATTCACTAGGGGCTTTTGCCACTACCAATCAATGGTTAGTGGACAATTTAACTGAACAACTGAAAAAAAATTGTCTCTTGGTAGAGAAATTGAAGAATGAGATACACAGTACAAAACAAAATATTAGAAGCGGGATGGACTAGGACATTGAACAAATTAGGGCTAGTTATCAGCATCAAATGAAGCAGTTATAGGATAACCTTGAGCTTCTCTACCAGAATTCACAGACTAGCAAAGGTTTGATCAATCAATGTGACGATTTGATTAAATAGTTGTAGGTCAAATTGGCCCTAACAGAGAACACAACAATATATATTAATTCCTTGAAAACTCAAGCATAAAAAATCAATGAGAAGATGGAAGTTGCCCAACAAGAGCTCTATCAAAAAGTAGATGCTATTCAGAAATGATATCATGCAATAAACCTTTCTCTAAAAAATATTCATGTCAAGGAAAAAGAGGCCTGTGCAGCCAGGTCTAAGTTTCAGGAAGTTATCATATGGAAGCATAAAGAAAATATCCCCGGTCTTACCCCTTTCTCACATTCTGAACAAGTAAAAGATGAAATGGCCTTGAAAGCCTAGGAAACAAATCTGGAAGAAAGCAAGAAACTTGTCAGAGATGCAAAAGAGGCTTGTCTAGAGGCATTATCTTCAATAAATAAAAATATGATTGAATTTGAAGGAAATAATATCGTAGAGTCATCGAGACATATTGAAATAGAAATGAACCAACAAAGCTCTAGGGAGAACAAGGAAAATATGCAGTCGACCATCCAATAGATGGACTAGATCGATTTACTTAAAATCAATGATTTGTTGGTAAATCCAAGTTTACAGTATCAGGTCATAGTCCAATAAGTGAACAAGATCTAGGAGAAGATGTCACGTGTACAAAAGAATATGTTTTCCTTCGAATTGAATGAGAGGGTTGAGCCTTCGAGATTTGTGGCAGCACTGATGGACATGTGCACCCAATTCAATGAACAGGGAAAAGCGACCGTAGATGGGAGAAAATGAAGGAACATACATAGCGTCCACTTCCTCCACTCACTCTACCTTTCACCCTCCAACCTGTCACACCCTTCATGCTCCCGATACCGTCTACCTCCCCACCTACACTTCCCCTATCTCTACACATCACTTATTACCCCGTCTATCCCTACCACCTACATTCTCGCATACACTCATCCCACCTCCTTATTGGACACTTGTCCCCACATCATCCTATTTGTGAACAATTACTATTCCCCATAACCATTAGCCATCCCATAGCGAGCCAATGCTAAATATATTTGTTCAAATTACCACCCCTATATCTTCAACTGCAATTCTTTAACCCAATGAATGCATTCGAAGGGACAAATGGCAACATAATCAAATGGAAAAGACAGTAAGACAAATGATTGTGGTGGCCTTAATGGACATATGTACCTGACTTATAGAACAAGGGAATCAAAATAGATAGATGAAGCGCCAACACATCAAATCAAAATTCAACAATATCTGCATGTTGTTATTTCATTAGGATTATATTCTATTTTTGGGCATATATTGTGGTAAGTCCAATGGTTTTCAGTTGAGACAATTTTTGTATAAATAGATAGATTTTAGATCTATTCAAGGTTGCTTCTTGTCAAATGTAAAAGATAAAACTTTTTGAATACTAATACAAGTGCGGACAAAGATTCTAAATTTCGTTCAATTTGAGTTATGTGTTTCCTCTGTGTTTCCATCTCTCTGAATTCCTTTCTGTATTTCTTGAAGAGTGAATGATTACAATTTAGTATTTCATCTACTGTGATCATACTATATCATAAGTTCATTCAGTAACAACTTTTTTTCTGTTATTACTGTGAATAAAACAAGACTTGTGACATGTGTGAATTACTGCATTTTTATCTCTTTTCAAGGGTGCATCTTCGACTTTTATTCTACTGCAAACAAGGTGAGACATATCTGTGATTGATTCCTAACTTTGTTTTAACAGTTTTGTAAATCATTTCTACACCATTTGACATTATAATTGTGACTTAGATAACGAGATACAACCTCTGTACTGTCTTATCATTAATTTCATTTAAGGATTATTTCTCAGAAAAATGAAGGTAGAAAAAGCACTCATAAAACACTTCATTTAAAATATTTGATGCATGACATTATTCTTTGAGCCTTAGAATCAATCTCAGGAACAACATCTTTTTGGTGCCATTGCTGGGGATGAAGAAACAAAATTATTTTTGTCCAGGGAGAACGACAAAGTTCAATTTTGGTCTTTGATGGTGAATAAGATCGAATACGTGAAAAGGCTCATTTTTTTTTTCAACTGGCGATTCCATTGAAGGAAAAGATAGCCTTTGGTCAAAAGAATACTAGGAGAAACCTAGGTGAAAAGCAGACTATGCCAGTTTCGGATCCCAAAAAATTGTTGAAACCAAAGGGATATCTCAGACAAACTTTTGCATCAACAGGTAAGGTCCATCAACCTAGAATTACACAAGTTAATGCTAAGATCCCCACTGAAGAACTAATTCTTAAATAAAAATTTAAACAAGTTCATTCTGCAGAAACATCAACAAGTAAGTCGAAAGTTAAACTAGAAACTCCATAAGTCTGAAGTAAAATTTGAGATTGACTTGATCATCCCTATTTCGTTGATAAATACTTTTACTAGTGAAAATAAAGAATCCACTTCAATCCCCACTATCATTAGCACACGACCGATTCTTTCTCTTCCCGAAGTAAAAGTTTTTGTTTCCAGAAACCCTCTAGATTATTTTTTATACTCAAATTCATCACCTACTACTTCTCCTATCTATACACCTGGTAAATATGAGAAACCAAGCTCAAGTTTTCTTTTCCCCCCTCATCAAGATCTTCCATCTTCTCACGATCATTTTCCTGAAATTCATTCACACCATCCCAAAGTAGTCAAAAGATAAGTAGATCAGTCTTTTGAAGTTTTTGATAATCTCCTTTTTACTCCTCAAATTCCGCCCCCTAGACTTTCAATGGTCGGTGCTGGAGGTGCTGGTACAGGAGGTGTCGGAGGTGCAAGGGTTGGTGGAAAATCTCAACCCCCTAGGATCTTTTCCAAGGTCACTGCTATATATGGTCCATTAGTTCTTCCTGTTGTCCTGCATGATTTACTTGAAAATTATATGAAGAGCCTCCCCAAATTCACAGGAGAAGGGGATCTAACAGTAACAAAACATATAGCCTTTTTCGATCAATTTGTTGATATTCTTGGTGCTGAGCATGATGACGTTTACATGAGAATGCTAGTACATACTTTTGAAGGAAATGTAAGAACTTGGTTTAGAGGACTTCCAATAGGTTCTATACCATCATATAATGATATGGAAACTTCCTTCATAAGGCAATGGGGTGAGAAAAAAGATCATATTTATTACTTAATTGAATTTAGAGCCTTGAGAAAGAAAACGTCTAAATCAGTCCTAGAGTTCATTCAAATATTCAATAAGCTTTATCACAAAATCCTGGCTGAAGTTAAACCTTCCCAACTAGCTGCAAAAGTTACTTTTGCAGTAGCTTTTGATTCTGATTATGCTCTACTTTTGAGAGAAAGCATATCCACTACTTTAGCAGGGATGCAATATGATGCTATAGAGATTGAATCAAATATGATGGAATATGAGAAGTTAAAAACCAAAGTTGAGATGGGAACAAGAGAACTCAGGTGTTTTAAAGAACATGTAGGGCCCTCTAGATCTGGAAAATCCGTAGAGGAAAAAATGGATGAGATGGAAAAAATTATTAAATATCTATCAAACAAAATTTCCAGGATGGAAATAGATCAATCCAAACCTGATCCATATGTTATAAATCAATTCAGGAGAAATCCTAATCATCAGATACAAAAAAGGCAAATAAAAAACGAGGATCAAAAGATTCAAGCTCCTTTTAAAACTGAGAATTTCATACTGAGAGATGAGGTGCAAGATTATGAGGAATTAGAGGAAGATCTAAACAAACTCGATGATGATGATCTTGAGCCTCACCTAACTAAACATGATTATGATAAATCCTTGGATCTGAAATCTATGTTTAATAATGATGAAAATATCAACAATTTGGGAGACTCTACATACAAAGGTCTCGTTGATTCAATAATGGATGAGATTTAGCTTAAATATGATTTGAGGCCAAGAGAAACGAGTTCTACAAATATTCCACCCAATTTGTTTTTGTCATGGAACAAAGAAAATGAGGCAGTAGTTACGAAACCATCAACTAAAACACAAACTGCTCGAGAAAAGCAAGTTGAAACGAAAGCAGTACAGACTAAGAAGCTAGAAAATACAAAAGCTGAAGTTCAAACCAGGGAAATTGAAAAACCAATTGGGACTTTCAATTTAGAGAATGAACTTAATAAAATTAAAATTCCAATGCCTCTGGTTGAACTTGCTAGGAACACAATCTATAAAAAACAAATCGCTAAAACAATAATTTTTTTTGATTCTGAATGTCAAGATGATGTTATCAATTTGCAAGATGAGAAACCTACAATCATGTTTGGACCACATATTGAAAATAGTAAGGATTTTATTTCTCCTTTCTATATTACACTAACTGTGCATGATCATTTGTTTCACAATTTCATTTTAGACTCAGGAGCTTCACACAATTTAATGCCTAATATTATCATGGAAAAATTGGGCCTTGAAATTGCCAGACCTGATCAAGATTTATACTCATTTGATTCCAGAAAGGTTAAGTGTCTGGGTATGATTAAAGATTTAGTTGTAAATCTTGCTCAGGTTTCTGTGAAAAGTATTCTTATGGATGCATTTGTTGCTAACGTTCCTGCCAAGTATGGCATGATTCCATCCAGATCTTGGGGCGCCAAGCTAGGAGGATCGATTCAGCTAGACATGAGCTATGCTACAATTCCAATTTTTGGTGGACAATTTACTCGACTACACAAAGAAACTAGACTAGCGTATACTGTAAGTGACCCTCAAAACCCCATAACTACCCATTCTATGTTGCCGATAAAGATTTAGGCAATTGTATATTATCTATAGATGATTTTGAAGAATGTATAGAAGAAGAAAATAAAAAATATAGAAATTTCAAAGAAAAATATGAATGTTAGAAAATGGATGTGGAAAATGTTTTTTGATGGTGCTTCATCCTGCAAAGGAGCAGGAGCTGGAGTTTTATTTGTGTCACCAGGTGATGAGTATGTTATTCCTTTATCTTATAGCTTACAATGGGAAGTATATTATACCAATAATGTTTGTGAATATGAAGCCTTAGTTTTGGGATTAGAAGCTGCAAGAAAATTAAAAATTGAACATCTGATAGTTTATGTTGATGCTGAGCTCATTGTAAAACAAATAAAACAACAATATCAAGCTAAGAATCCAAGTTTGATATCATATAGAAATTGTTCCTAGGATCTAATAGAGAATTTCTTCTCATCTTTTAATATTCACTCTATTCCCAAAATGCAAAATCGACAAGTTGATTCTTTAGCCAAAGCTGTTGCGACTTTCGTACCACCTACTGTTTTGAAGCTGAAATATCATATTGAGATGAGACATAGACCTTCGATTCCAATCAATGTTTAACCTTGACAAGTGTTTGAAGATGATGAACAAATCAAGCAGTTCCTGGAAATGATAGATGAGTTTTTTGAGACCCGCATAGATCAAGAAAATCAGAATGATCCTGCTTAGATTATGTAGGAAGGAGAAAATCCAAAAAAGTTCCAAGATAAAATTGCAAATCACCACATGCTCTTACTTAAAAAAAAATCAAATTCCCGGGGGTCTGATCCCTCTAGAAAGGTTGTTTGAACTCGAAGAAGTTTAAGATTGTAATGTAGGAACTAATCAAAATCCCAAAATGGTCAAAGTATCAAAATATCTTCCAACACAAATAAAGAGTAAATATGTTGAGTTACATAAACAATATAAAGATGTTTTTGCATGATCTGATGGTGATATAAAAACTTATGATAATTCTTTTATTGAACACAATATTCCCTTAAAATATGGTATTAATCCTGTTAAGCAAAATCTTAGATAGATAAACCCAATTCTTCTGCTAGTAATAGAAAAGGAGGTTAAAAAACTCCTTGATGCAAAAATCATTGTTCCCCTCAGATACTCTGAATGGGTGGCCAATTTGGTCCCTGTTAGGAAGAAAAACAGTGAAATAAGACTCTGCGTTGATTTTAGTAACTTAAATCGGTCTTCTCTTAGAGAAACTACCCGCTCCAAAAAATGGACCATGTTTTAGAGAAGGTAGTAGGGGCTAATAGAATTTCTACGATCGATGGTTTCTCAAGATACAATCAGATTGTTGTTCATGAAGATGATAGAGAATAGACCGCATTTACTATTCCATGGGGAACTTTTATGTATGATAAAATGCATTTTGTTTAATGAATGCAAGAGAAACTTTCTAGAAATCAATGGATATTGCATTCGCCGATGAGAGAGATAAGTTTGTCGTTATTTATCTAAATGATTTGACAGTTTTTTCCAATTCTGATGCAAAACATTTGGTGCACCTCAAACAAACTTTTGACAAATGTAGAAAATTTGGTTTGTCTCTTAATCCCAAAAAATCACACTTTGCCATGCAAGAAGGTAGACTTTTAGGTCATATAGTTTCAAAAGATGGAATTAATATTGATCCTAAACGAGTTGAGCCTATTGACCTGATTAATATTCCTAGAAATAGAAAAGAGATTCAATTGTTTTTAGGTAAGATCAATTTTTTGAGGAGATTTATTCCTAACTTTGCTGAAATAATCAAATTGATTACATATATGCTAAAAAAGGAAAGCGAAGTAAAATGGACTGCAGAAGCCAACACATCTTTCAAGCAGGTTAATAAATCCATAGGAGAAGCACTGGTATTGGTAAGTCCTGACTATACAAAAGAATTTTTCATCTTCTCCTTTGCTTCTAAACATATTGTTGCAGCAATACTCCTTCAAAAGAACAAAGAAGGATCCGAACAACCAATAGCCTTTTTCAACAAAAGCCTCTGAGATGCAAAGCTAAGATATGACATTCTCAAAAAACAAGCTTACGCGATGGTGAAGGATCTCAAGGCTTTCTGAACATATGTCTTGCACTCCAAAATAATTTCTTATGTACCAATGAATGCAATTAAAGATATCTTAGTTCAGCCAAACAATGATGGAAGAAGAGGTAGATGGTTGGCTAAAATTCAAGAGTTTGATTTAGAAGTGAAACCAACCAAACTAATCAAAGGCCAAGGTCTGGAAAGACTGTTAGCTAAATCAAATTTCAAAGCGCTTGGAATAAATAACTTTGAATCACATGATTCTCTTCTAGATATAGAGGAGATTGATGATCAAATGCCCATTATTCAGATTGAAGAAAATATTTCCTCCTCATCTTGGTACAATGATATTGTTACATATTTCCTTACTCTTCAATGTCCAAGTGACATGTCTCCTTCAAAATCAAGAACTTTGAAGTTACATACAATTAAGTATTGCATTATTGATGGCAAGTTATACTGGAAAGACCCTTTGGGTTTCTTGATAGAATTTGAAACAGAAGGCCTCACTGGCGAGTTTCATGAAGGAGTACGTGGAGTAAATCATGCCTAGAGAGAAACAACTTAAAACAATTTAAGGGTAGGATATTATTGGCCAAAATTATTTACTGATGTAAATGCAAGGGTCAAAGCTTGCAATTCATGCCAACTATTTGTTGGTAAGAAAAATCTTCCTTCTTTACCTTTAAATCTAGTAAAATCTAAAGATCCTTTCCAACAATGGGGCCTAGACTTCATTGGATAAATCATCCACAATCGATTTCTCAACATAGATGGATTCTAACCGCTACTGATTATTTTACGAAATGGTTCGAATCCATTCTGACTCGGAATGCTACAGATTCAGTAGTGATAAAATTTTTGGAAGAAAACATCCTAGCAAGATTCAATTGTCCTAGGAAAATAGTTATTGATAATTCTCAGGATTTTAAATCTACAACAATGATCAATTTCTGTCAGAAATACAATATTATTTTAGGTCATTCTACAACTTATTATCCTCAGGGAAATGGGTTGGTCGAATCATCTAACAAAATTTTGATGACCATAATCAAGAAAGTTTTGAAAGAAAAAAAAAAGCTTGGCATATACACTTAAAATATGCCTTTATCCCAGTGAACGCATTCGAAGGGACGGATGGAAACAAAATCAAATGGCAAAGACAATGAGCCAAATTATTGTGGTGGCCTTCATGGATATGTGTACCCGACTTAAAGAACAAAGGAAAATGAGTGCATCTGCGAGAAAATGAAGAGATAGATGAAGCGCCAACACATCAAATCAAAATTCAACAATATCTGCATGCTGTTATTTCATTTAGATTATATTCTATTTTTGGGCATATATTGTGGGAAGTCCAACGGTTTTCAGTTGAGACAACTTTTGTATAAATAGATAGATTTTAGATCTATTCAAGGTTGCTTCTTACCGAATGTAAAAGAGAAAACTTTTTGAATATTAATACAAGCACATACAGAGATTATAAGTTTCATTCAATTTGAGTTATGTGTTTTCTTTGTGTTTCCATCTCTCTGAATTTCTTTCTGTAGTTCTTGAAGAGTGAATGATTACAATTTAGTACTACATCTATTGTGATCATAATAAATCAGAAGTTCATTCCATAACAACTTTTCCTCTGTTATTACTGTGAGTAAATCAAGACTTGTGACCTGTGTGAATTACTACATTTTTATCTCTTTTCAAGGGTGCATCTTCTACTTTTCTTCTACTGCAAACAAGGTGAGACTTATCTGTGATTGATACCTAACTTTGTTTTAATAGTTTTGTAAATAATTTCTACACCATTTGACATTATAATTGTGACTCAGATAACGATATACAACCTTTGTATTGTATTATCATTAATTTCATTTAATGATTGTTTATCGGAAAACTGAAGGTAGAAAAAACACTCATAAAAACACTTCATTTAAAATTTTTGATGCTTGACATTATTATTTGAGCCTTAGAATCAATATTAGGAACAACATTGTCTACAAGATTATTTCAATATGATTTCATTGGGCATGGACTCAAAGCATCCTAAAGATTGAAGGCACTCAAGTTGCTTATCAGACAAAAGTTGTGTAAATAGAAGAATGGGGAAGAAAACATAAAGAAGAAAGTTCATTAGATGAAATATGCTTTATGTCAAATGAAATAATAAAGATGCTTGAATAACACAATGATAAATAGGAAAGCTACAACAAAGTCTTCACTGCTCATAGATCTATTAATTAATGACATGCTTTGATTCTCAAAAAACTGCATTTTATTCAAGTAAGAAGAAAGAAAAGATATAAAAAGATTGATAAACTAACTCTCATAGATCCTCAATGGTATATATGCTTTCAGAATAATCATGCCTTCGGGATTACATTTACGTATGCACAAAAAAGTGCCTCCTGAACTTCTCTCAGGTCTTGGAGACACCCCCTCTTGGGCCTCTTTCCCCCCTCCTCCTTTACCATTTCTGGTTACAATATATAGTCTTAGGGCAAGGCCAATCCTGCATTGCTTCAAACTTCTTAGGATCCACCCAAACACCAGTCTTGCCAAAAATATGACCCAAGTACTCGAATTCTGAGGCGCTAAAGGCACATTTAGAGTGTTTGAGGAAAAGTCGATGCTGAGAGAGTAGATGAAGAACTTGATCCACATGGGCAAGATCAAATTTCCAATTTTTACTATATATGAGAATATCATCAAATAAAACTAATACAAAATGACGGAGAAAAGGATGGAATACATGATTCATGAGGCTTTGCAAGGTGGAGGGGGCATTACACATGCCAAAGGGCATGACCAAGAATTCATAGTGACCCTCATGAGTTTGAAAGGTAGTCTTGGGGATGTTAGTGTCTTTCATACATATCTGGTGGTAGCCAGAACAAATCAATTTTAGTGAAATACTGATCACCACTCAACTCATCCAAGAGATCATCAATGACAGGAATGGGAAACTTTTCCTTGCTGGTGAGTTTATTGAGGGCATGAAATTCAAGACACATTTTCCAAATACCTTCTTTCTTAAGTACCATGACCACATGAGAAGAATAAGGGTTGGTACTAGGGTGGATAACACCCACTTGTAGCAATTCCTGCATTATTTTCTCAATATCATTATTTTGGGCAAAAGGATGACGATAAGGGTGAACATTGGGAGGAAGACTACCAGGAACAAGGGGTATTGAATGATCATGAACACCATGAGAAGGAGGAAGTCCCTGGGGAGTGGGAAAAATAGCTTGGTGTTTGGAAAGAATAGCTTGGATGTTAGGATGCATAGAGGGTGTCTCAACAAAATGAATATAATGAAGTTGAGAAATAATGTTGGAGTGGCCTTTCTTGAGGAGATTTTCCATGCGATGGGAACTGATGATCTCATGAGAAACAACTATGAAACATTGGAAGTGATACCTTTGTCCCTCCTGTCAGAATTGCATTGTTAATTCCTTAAAATCCATAAGAATGGGACCCAAAGTGCATAACCATTCATCACCTAGCACAATGCCACAACTACCCATTTCAATGGAAAACATATGAGATTTCAGGTGGTAATGTCCAATTTGAAGACGTACATTTTAACAACACCCACCACATTTCATGGACCCACCATTGGCTATCATGATTTGAAAATTATTGACAACACAAATATAGCAATTAGTTTCTTGGGCAATGCAACAATGAATAAAATTGTGGGTTCTACCACTGTCAATAAGGATGATGAAATTCCTATTCTTAATATAGCCAATGAGCTTGAGGTTTTGTTGAGTAGAGAAGCCAGTGAGGGCATGCAAGGAAATGAGTGGTTCAACTTCAGGTGGGTCAACGGGCTCTTGGGTAGCATCGGGAAGGGAGGGATCTGCAACAAGTGGAACTATCACATATTTGTCGGGAACATCTTCAGAAATGGCCGTAAAACATTTTTTTTCCTTACACTTGTGCCCTAGAAAATATTTTTCATCACAATTATAGAAAATACCCTTCAATTCGCGTTCATCCATTTCATCCCTAGTTAATTTCTGGAACTTGAGGGGAGTGATAGGGGAGTTAGGATTAGTGGGTCGAGGACAAGGAACAAAAGATGTTTTTTTTTTTCTTGGGAAAAAACAACTTGTTGGCCCTCTTTAGCACGTTTAGTAGCTTCCAACCAAGTCTGAAGGTGGGACATGAGAACTTGGGATCAAATTTCATCCTTTAGGCCACTGATAAAGAATTCACAAAAGAAAGCATATGATGTACCCTCGGTTTGAAAGGCCAAATGATCAAAAGAAATTATAAAGTCTTCCACTATGCATGATTGTTTAAACTTGGTTAAATGACTGAGATAGTGGGTATCAATGTCAAAGCAGTAATATAACTCTACAACAAACTAGGCCTAGTAAATATACCCATGATATGAATTTTTACACCATTGCCACCATTTCCATCATTTTGGATCTAGATAAAGGACAACATAGCGAAGTTTGGCCAACTCATCAGTAATTCCATGCAGAGAAAAATAATGCTCCATTTGAGTGACCCAACATGTAGGATCAGAGCCACCAAATTTATTGACCTCAACGCGGGGAATATGGGAGTCACGCTGGAAGGAGTTGGATTGAAAATGTAGAGAGTGAGAGGAATCAACAACATCGGGTTGGTCCAAGGAGGAAGGACCCGAAGCGCGGTTCAAAACCTAGTTGACAGCAGGCTAGAGGGTGTGAAACTGGGTCGTGAAGTTGGCTTCGATGGTGTCAAATTTATGCTCGACTTGGGCCTCGAATTGTGCAAGGCAAGAATTAGTAGAGCCAATCTTAGATGACATGTGATTGATGGAAGGTTGCAGGTCTAGGTTGTGAGTGGTGGTCATTTGGAGAGGGGAAGTGCAGGTAAGGAAAAATGGATGGGTGGGAACACAAAAAATAACTTATAAGTGATAGGTACAATGATGATCAGGGCGAGAAGGGAAATATAATGGAATAGGTAGAAAAATAGGGAGGATGAGAAGGGTTCCGGTCCACTGAAAAAAAAAATATATATATCAAAAATAAAAGGTATGACTGCAATTAGGGGAATCGAAGGGGATAGGTCCCAAATAAGTGTGCCGAAAAGACCACTATACTTCTTTTTTTTACTCATGCGGAGTTATACTCCGGCTTGAATAATATTGTAGTGACAAAATGCCCAAATGATTAACAAGAAGAAATGTGTAGTAATTTCGCAACTAGAATGTAGAAGGAACAGTTGTGCAGAAATAGATCTTGTATGTTCTATTTTTGTTTCCGTCCCAAGGGTTAGGGTATTCAGGGTTTCTACATACAAGGGTTTTCCCTATGCTATAGCTCCCTGATATATGTGCGGGGTCCAACAGTAGTACTCGACCCAATATCTCAAGGCACCAACTAAGGAGGCCAGACCATTCCCTTAGCCATACTACCCGACTACCCAGGTTACTAGAGAGTATCTTCTCGAGTGTTGTTCTTAGTGGAACTATAGCAGTCAGGAAGCCGATTGGTTTATCTACGAAGGGCTTTAGGAGATCTAGGCAGATCCATATATAGGTTCTTTCTAATGTGATACCACTCGAAGGGGTACCAATAGGGGTTACAAGGGTGGCCAACAGATGTGCACTTGAGTACCTCTTGTATTTCCTATGTGTATTACTCCTCGACCATGGGTTTATGCATGTAACGAAAAATCTTTGTAGCTTTAAGACGCAAAAATACGTATCTACCCTGAAAAAAACTAACCCATAATTTTATGTCGAGGAAAGTGCTCTGATATCACTTGTAATGTACCAGATCTATTATATTAGTAGAATAGAGAAAAAATGAAGAGAATAATACCAAGATAGCAAAAAAATACAAAAATATTGCAAAGATAATAGAGGAACAAAAAATTATGTGGAACCACAACACCAGAATTATACCTTTATTGATAGGAAACAATGTTCACTTGCCTCTTTGAGGGGAAAACCTCTAGCAGAGCAGAGCTCTATTACAATAATTTTCCAAGACAAAACTTCTCATACCCTCTACTCTTATTTATACTAAATCTATCTATCCAAAAGAACAATCTAGAGGAAGATCCTTCTAGAAGCATAATCTTCTATTAGGTATTCTTACAATTGACTTATTCCTCCTTATTTCTAGGCATTATTAATATTGACCTTTATTACATGGAAATATTATTCTACCCACTTCAAGGGTTAGGTAGGTTATGTCCCTAACAATATACTTGAGATCTATTCCTTATGAAAGATGGTTTGAGTCATTTCTTCATTTGATCCATCTTTCCTTTCTTCTTCTCATCCTAGGCCCTTTGAGAAAGTTGTCTTTCCTCTATTTTTCTCATACAAATACTTGGCCTTTCTTATGGCTTCTTCTAAATTATTAGGCTCATCAAAATGAATTTTATCCTTGTAGAAGGATATCAATCCACTTGAGAACGTATATATCTTTACCTTCTTATCTATGATGAATCTCACATACCTGATAAGTTCCAAGAACTTTTTCTCATCATCATCCATATCTCTAGTTCTCATATAGGAACTAAGGTTTGTATCTTTAATTCTACAAGGATGTGCATGCAATAATTATTGTTAGAATTAATCATATTGCAAAATATTTATTAATTAGATTATAGGTCATTCTTCATTTATGAAGAATATCAATGAACTATTATAGAATTTGATTCCTTAATTGCATTCTTCTCTACAATATCTCTCCCCACGCCTCATTCTGAGTTATGAGTGGAAAGTTACAACATTCATATGATGCAATTTCCACTCTCTCACTAATTACTTTATTAATTTATAAGAATATTTTAATATCCAATTTAAAATTCTAGGTTGACATATGTCTTGTACTCCTCAATACCTTTCCAACGACTATTCGTTTTCTCAAATCCGAGCTCTGAAATGAAAGTTATGGCTCAGAGAAGTTTAGGTTGTTTTTACCCAATTATACTTGTATGATACATGTGCCTTCTTTCGCTTCCAACACATTTTTACATACCCAAACCCAAAATATGGCTCCATGGATGTCTTCTATGCTTCGTAATATTTCCATTGACTTCTCTTGGGCCTAAAATGGACTTGTGAGCATGGATTTATGCCCTTTAGAAGTAAATTTGTATCAAAATTTTACCCTTACTGTTTTGATCATAACTTTTTCATACAAGCTTTGTTTTGTGAACAATTTAGCTCATTGGAAAGCTTTCCTTGAGCTATTTTATTGAAGTTTCAAATTCAAAGGTACACTTTTTATTTGTGGGATTTTGTTGGATAAAAACATCGTTTAGGGCCTCAAAATTGCCTCACAAGTTAATGACCTTCAAAAACCACAATATTTCACACAAAATTGATTGTTTTAATATTGTAACAACCCTTTAAATCTTAATCATCGATCTCAAATCGAATGCAATATGATTCATTGTTCTGACTACATTCGTCTATCGATGATTGACACTTTCCTTTGGTCGCACAAGACTCCTTTCCCAAACTATCGACTCGACCATCAATCGTCGACCCATTTCCCCGACATCCGATTTGCACACAACTCTAAATAGGCCGACCTGATCGTCGGTTGTCGACGACCTTCGTTGAAGAATGAAAATCATCATTAATTTCTCTAACTCTTGACCATCGTCCTATCAACCTTCCATGATGACTGTCGAAAACACTTCCCCAATTCGGTCTACCCGACCTTTGGACGTAGACCACTTTTGAGATGACGTGGCAACTGCTGATGTGACATGACATGTGGATGTTGACATGGCATGAAACATCATCCTGAGGTGTCAACTCAACTTATGTGGAATGAAACATGGATTCTAACCTAGCATGACACATCATCACCCTCTTTCCTTCATTGACCATCAACCAATTCTCTTGAATGACCCGAAAACCTTTGTCGAATTCGACCAACGTCCAACCATCGACCCATCAACCGTTTCTCTTGGTTGAACTTCAACTCTTTGCCAAATCGGTCAATGCCCGACCATCGACCCATCGTCCATCGATGAATTCTATTACTTGATCCGAAACACTTTGTCGAATTGGTCGACGTGTGACCATCGGTGATTTCCATTGGCAAATGAAAATACGTCACTGGATTCGACTGACACTTGACCATCGACCGCCAATGATTTTTCTTTGGGAACTTCAACACTTAGAATTTTTTTTTAAATTTCTCTAATTTATCTGTACCATTGATCTCCCAATCAAAATGATATGAACTGTTGATTCGCTGAACTTCACCCAACTCTATCGGTAAACCTTGATCGTCAATCTGATCCATTTCAAAAACCTTCAAAATAAATCTTGGTTGTTTATTCACTCAACCTTCCAAACGATCGAAACCTTACAAATTTTTAAATTTATCAAGATTAATATTGATCGTTGATCTCACTATCACATGCGATCTCGACCGTCGATTTACCAAAATGCATGTAACTCTATGACAGTCATTAAAATGTGAAATTTGACGATTCCAAGTCGAATTCAACTCTACAGATTTTCAATTTGGTTCCATTAAAATACTTAAACATTTCTAATTCATTTAAACATGAATATTGATCGCGAATTTGGGGATTTGACTCTGGTTTTCTCCCGATTTTCCCTTAATTTTGTACAAACCAAAGTCTGAAACAATGAATTTACTCAAATTCACGTTGGTTCTTGGCCCATATGAGTCTAGTGTTGAACTGGTGTCTTTGATTCCATATTGTAACATACCCAACCCCCAAATGGGTTATGTCACTACTAAATTGACCCCATAAAAATTCTAATGCTAAATCTAAATGTCGAAAATAACACACATCACGAAATACAAGCTCATTCAATTATCTATGCTAATTAAAAACATAAATACAACTACTCTAAATGTACACATTAACATCTAAGTGCATGTAGCATCATTCAACCATAAAATATACATTTATATGCATCATTTCTACTCTCATCAAGTAGATTTTAACAAAACAACTCAGGTAATTTGCACAACAATTATATCATCATTTTAACTTGAATAACTTGGAAAATAAGAAAACTTATCTTATGAAAGTATGCAACTCGTTGTAGAGGACAAACATTACTCCCAACCGTAGCCTTCTTTCTCCAGTTCTCAACAACAAGACACTTCGGAGTTGGGGCTATGAATCCAAAAGAGACAGAGGTCCCTAAGGTTGACTAATGTCCCCCTTTCAACAATTAAACTCTCAACTAATTCTAGTCCACAAAATTTCTTCCCATCAACCTACATAACCCAAGGGATGGAATCCCCCTTCACTACTCACAGTACCTCAGGCCTTTCCACTCCCCTCTGAGGATTCTAGCATAAGATGGACAATAATTCTACTTGTTGGGACCTTAGGAATTCCATAGCTGCAACACAAATTCTCCCAACAGCAAAACACATGCTAAACATAACTTCAATCACATGCCTGCAACCTATTTCTCCACAAAATTATAGCTCCCAACAACCAAACATGCCCAGAACAACTTCCTTCAAGATTCAGAACTCAGAACTCCATTGCTAGCCAGAAAAATCCATGTAAAAACTATTCTCTATGAAAAAATGTGAATGAATAATTTTGGTCTCCTACCCATAAAAATTTCCTCCCTTTCTCTTGATTACTTGACTTTCACTCTTCCCGAAGCTGATTGTACGCATCCTCCATGCTATCAATATCTATGGGAAGTGACTCTCACACCAACCCTCTTACATGAATTCAATGATTGGGCTCTAGCACACTCTACAACTAATTGGAGGTTCATGGTAAGGATAATTCAGAAGGAAATAAGAAATGAGTTTTAGTTTAATATATATGGGTAACTCTCCCCCTTGGACCCCTTCCCTCTCTTGTGGATACTTAGCCCCAAAATCTCCATCCATTTCCATCTGCAACTGGAAATACATTTCATTCATTATATTCAATTTACATCATTTACATATTACATCGGTTTGGCTCTGAGCCATATGTTATATTTACAATATACATCACTTGGCTCTCAACCATTTATGACACCTACAATATATATCACTAGTTTGGGGTTTGAAAACGGGGATGTTACAATAGTTGTAGACCAATTCAGACAAAAGAGTATGTGGGGCTATAACTTGATGAGAGGGAAGGGGGACTAAGGGATTAAGGAAAGGGGCTATGCCAATTATATTAAATTAATTCTAAATCCTAAGCCTAAGTCTTATGTCATGATTTTATCCTAAGTTAGTAAGTGATAGGATGAGTTCCTGAGTGGTGGGAGAGTGGTTCTTTGATTGCCACTTGTAAAAAATAAAGCATGCATATATAAAGTTTGGGCTTAGTGAGAAATTCATTCATTTCAATCATTTTGATCATTGTACTTTGCTATTTTGGTTTGGGTATGTTGGGTGTGAGCTTAAAGAAGACACTCTAACCTTGTTGCTTGTGAACCTTGTGAATCATATGTGGGATTATGTTTCCAATTCTCCTTGGGTTTCCTCAGGGAAGGCTAGAGCCCTGGAGGGAGAATTGGGTGGGTAGGATTTCCCAATGCGTGAGGCTTGGAGGGTGCTTGGAGAATCCATTATTACAATTGGAGTTCTTGGATCCATAGCTTGGAGACTTCCTGGCCAACCTGTGTTGGAGCCCTGGAAGGGAAGTAAGACAACTTGAGGGATTATGGTGCAGAGAAGGGAGTATACGTCCTTGGGTTGTGTAGGCTGAGGGGAATGAGAGAATGCTAATTGGAATTGTTGTATGATTTTGGTATCTTGGCTTAGACACCATTTGTATTGTTGTGAGACTTAGTTGGCTTAGGTAGCCTTTGCCCTAGTAGAGTCATAGCCCCAAATCGGGGGTGACGTGCTATTGAGAGAGCTAGAACATTAGTGTCTATGGATGGGTGGAACATCTGAGGTCTACAACCAGTTGGTGATTTTATAAAAAGATAAGTATTTTTATTATGTTCTTTTATTTTGTGTATAGTATGTCTTTTTATATGTTGAATTCTATTATGCTATGCATGTGTATATCTATTTATATTATTATTATGTGTTATTCATAAGTTATGCATGAGACTACATATTATTTGGACTACATAAGGTTATCATATGAAGGGAATATTATTACAGTTGATATCAAAGCCTCGTTGGGAATAATTGTTCATGATATTAGAGTATTTATGAGCAAGGCTAAAGAATTTTAAAAATACAGTATATACATAGGTTTAATTGCAGTGACATATGTCCATAAGTGAGTCTCATGTGTGTGTGGGGGGTTTTAAATTTAATCTAAGACCACTATTGTATATTTTTATTTACTTAATATTTTATAATTTTTTTAAAGTGTCACATGTGATCTCCATGTTGAGCATAGACAGAATTACACATCTACCTCACATTGGGAGATGTGTAATCTCTATACCATTTATGAAATAAATGCACCCTATTATTTTTCATATATCAATACATAAATCAATGTGACTACTTGACAACTCTTAGACATATTTCACGCATAACATATATTGTATTGGTGTTAAAATCAATGGATTATATTGTCACTAAAATCAATGCATTGGAAAACAAATTATCTTTCTTTATAAAAATACATTCTTAAAACTTGGTTGTTGTTTGATAATCTATAACTTCTTGCAAATAAAATTGCGATTACCCCAAAAAAAAATATTTTTCTTAGTTCAGGTAATTTGGTTATTTTCTTAATAAAGGAATGCAATTCCTAGAGGGTGGAAGGTTATCTTCCCAAAATAAAAAATGATGTCTTTATTTTTTTTATCCATTTCAATTATGTGACTTGCTCAACCAAAAAAATGGAAATCTCATTGAATTTCAAATGATTGGGGTTCCCTAATTACTATTTCTAATGGATTAATCATAATTACAACTCCTAATGCAATTTTTTTTTTTAAATTAGAACTCGCAATGCGATGTTAAGTGGTTAGATAACAATTTTTATTATTTTAACTTAGCATACTAATTTATACGGAGTAGGTTCCTTTTTTGTATTATGATTGATAAGATGTGATTATGAGTGAATTCAAATATATTTAATGCAATGGTGTAATTATTCACTTTTATATAACTCACTGTCATGTTTTGTGATTTTATAATGATTTGTTGATTTCTTAACTTTTATCATTAAGGGTTTCATAATTACGATTTATAATGGAGGATTCATGTTCTCTAAAGGTGTTTGTATTTCATAATTATAATTCCCAATGCAAAAAATTAAAGAATTAAAATTCCCAATGCAACGTTAAGTGGCTATATTACAATCTTAATCACTTGAACTTAGCATACTAGTTTATACCAAGTAGGTTGTTTCTTTGGATAATGATTGATAAGTTGTGGTTATGAATGTGTGGTTTGCATGTTTATACATGTTGCAAAGATATGGGTGTTCTTCATCTATAACCTAAGGTAAATGACATATATCCACCTCATAGCTTGGATCATGTAATGTGACTACATATCCTCTTTTTCCTATTTTCTGATGCTATATGTTCTATATTGTTGAATTTTTCATTCATTAGGACCTAGATATAACATTTCCTAATGAAATTCAAATGCCAATCGTGACTAAACTAAACAACAAAATTCACAATACTCAACATAATAGATTGTACAATGTCTTTGATTACTTATAAGGATCGTTTATAGGCTAGACATTTCATGGTGTAGTGAATGGTTCATTTGATGTTGTCTTTTCAATAAGTGTTATAGCAAGAGACACATATAAATTCCCATAAGGTTTCATATTTAAGGAAGGGTTATCCCTTCTTATGTCTAATGCAGTTTCCATTACACCCAATGTCAAAATAATAAGAAAATATGAGACCACAAATATTCTCTCCAAACATCCTCCATGTAAACAAAGGGATAAAATAATGGTCATGCAATCAACTCTAGCTTCTTCATTGTCAGCTTCGGTGTTTATTGTGGATACTTAGGGAATCACATCAGTTTCTATACATGATGATCCCATCATTACCCACAACATCAATCTAATCCCATCCCTATTAAACCTATCTCTCCTATAAAACATCCACTGCCAACAATGTGAATGCTCCAGGATGTTGTCCATTTGAGTTTGTGAATGATCCAATGCATTTCCCATCTAATCTTTTCAATGATGATGATGATCGTATTGGTGATCAATATCAATACAGCTTGAGTGGGCCTAATGGTTAAGAACATGTGTTTCCTCTTAAGAGGTCACAAGTTCAAATCCATAGGGGGGTAGGGTATGCATACCTTTGTAGAATTTACCAATCAAATCGCTGGGCGGAGGGGGGTCCCTTGTCCCACAAATAAGGGGGTCTCATACACCAATTTGGTGTGCTGGCTTGGCCGTGACCTTAAAAATAGATTATTATTATTATTATTATTATTATTATTATATGAATTACCAAATGCTACATGTTGGACATGTAAATTATTTAATGTTCTTATATGATGTGTGTGGCAGTGGGAACTCTATTCATTGTTGAAAGCAACTATACATACATCTACCAATGCCACTCAAAATACGAGAATCTCATGAACTAGACTACTAGCCATAGTGTTAAAGAAGGTAATCTTTCTCATTTTGTAACTAATTTTTATGATAAACATATTTAAAAAATAACATACTTGAACTGTAAACATATTAAAAAATAACATAAATTAATTGAAGAACCCAACCCCACTTAGCTTCTCAATTCATTGCTCACTCAAGTTGTTTGATGATTTTAGTTTGATTTTCAATTCACTTCTCTATATGATGATCAATTGCTTAGTTCCCTCTTTAGAAGTTATTTCATGACTTTAAATGTGTTATATATAGTTTCTTATATTTATTGTATTATTATTTTCTAAATAGCATACATGTAACCCAAAGGGGTTGGATCCAATGTTGGAAAGTGTAGAGTTTTTCACCATTGGGCAAGGTTCAATTCCAATGAGGCTCGCTTAACCTGAAGCCATGGAGACTCCTTGAGGTAGTCATCAAATGTGTGGTTTCACCTGAAGATATTATATTAAATGATATCATGACTCATGCACACATAAGTGGATCAAATCCCACCCCAATGTCCTTCAATTTAAAATCCCCCGGGGTGTAGGGTAGTCGATGATGGAGTGCATTGTTAAGTCACTCCGTTATGTGAAGTCACCGATTCGAAACCCCGACTTACCTTGTGTGTCATGTATGGGGCATCGTGAGAACACCTAGAGGTTATAATGGTAACAATCAGATAACATGACCCTGTGTCACGCGAGTATGTGCCCGATTAGTTGTTGATTATGCCAGTCACAAAAAAATAGCAGACGTGTTTATGAATACACAATTTTTAACTTTAGATTAGGGGTAATATTGTATATTTTTTATTTACTTACTATTCTATAATTTTGTAATTACACATCTTCCTAGTATTGAGTTGTGACCATTGTAGATCCATCTTAAACCCAAATCTATCAAGCATCCAGAAAAAAAAATATTACACCTTAACAAATTCGATCCCTCTCGATGCTTCGTAGATCCCAGTTTAATATGAATCTATGTTGGTTTAATATTTTATATGTTTCCATGTACATATGTATGATATGTTTATGGCTTTGTCTAAAAGTTCTAAGTTTTGGCCTTTTTCACTAGAATCTGGTGATATAAATCTAGCTGAAGTCGTATTTTTTGTTGTTGTTGTATAAATTGCATGTTTGAATGCATAAATGGATTAAGCATCATGAAAAACCTTGGGGCACTCGTATTATTGAGATTCAACCACTCAAATCTAAAATATGTTATTTACTAAAATATACTCGTTAAGAAGTCAAGATGTTATTTACTAAAATTAAACTTAAGTGTAAAATATAATAAACATTCTTACAACTACCTAAACTAAACCCAATTGATAATCACTCTTTTTCATTCTCATAAAACTTCATAATATTTCAATAAAAACTTAACCAACATTATTAAATTACAAACCCTACTTTATAATTTCACACTACTTCCTAGTATTAAGATTAGTCCTTCACAAATATTAGGATTACTACTACAATAGCATCGTCAAAAAAAAAAAAAAAAATCATTTTTAAAAACTCTCAATACATAACCACAAAATCCCCATCAAAGGGCCAACATAGCCCTGTCTGTAACATTGAGATCAAACAGGTCATTAAAGATGAAAACCCAAAAGTATTGAGCCCTTTGACCCAATGAACTGTTTACATTATTAACCCTCACAAGAACCCATCATGAGTAACCCGATATATGCATTGCAGGGGATTAAGAGTTTATTTACCAATACAAAGAAACGCAAATACAAATGTCCCAACTCATCATAATCATAAGTCGCCCATATTTTATCTATTTTATCTGTTGTCGGGTTTTAAAGGCATTGGCAGGGAAGGATTTCCCAATCCCAGCGACGCTCTTGAAGTAAATCTTACCACTGGATGGATCATCAATGGACATCTCAGAGATGGTGATCCAAAGGAGCAGTCCCTTTCTCTTCACTCCAATCAACATTTTCATCTTGTGTTGCTCAACATAGGCACTGATCTCTGCACCATATTGGACCATTTTCCCAATCTTCTTGAACTGGTGCTCAATCTACACAAAGCTCGTTTCCCTCACACACCCATATTCTTCAAGCTCCTCAAGGGGCAACAAGCCTTTCTGGTGTTTTCCATAAGAAAATATGGATTAGAATGGCCATGGATGGCGGCATCTGGCCGGATCTGATTATCAGAATGATGGATGATCTCATGGTGGGACTCTTCAATGATTATCATCCTCTCGGGCTTCTGGATCATTCCATTGTTGGCATCTTGCCTCCAGGACGGAGGAACTAGCTAGTATTCCTCTAGAAAATCGCAGGACTTGTTCACCAGAGTTGGATCGCGACACGACATTAGGCAGAAGTGTTGTCCCTGCCCATGGATGGCTCCATGAGGTGCAGATCGCCACAATGTGACGTGTTTTCAGAAGTCAGAACTGTGCCATGTGGCACATTTTCGGTCGTCAAATCACCACCACGTGCTCCAATCGGATTTGCACCATGTGGCGTGCTACCAGCCGTCGGATCCGCAACATGTGGCATGTTGGCAACCCTCGAATTTGGTCATCAGATCTACGCCATGTGTAGTCCTCGAGCCATTGGATGTGCACCACGTGGCAAGCCTACAACCCTAAATTCAGTGATCAGATATACGCCATGTGGCGTCCTGCTAGCCGTTGGATCTGACCATTAATGTGCACATGTTGCAGGCCTCCAACCCTTGGATCTGGTCGTTGGACGTGCGCCAAGTGGCATGTCTCTAGCCCTTGGATCTGGCCGTCAAATGTGCGCCAAATTGTCGGCCTTCAACGCTCGGATGTGACCGTCATATGTGCGCCATGTGGAAAACCTCCAGTGCTCGGATATCCACCACGTGGAAGACCTCCAGCCCTTGGATGTGGCAATCGGATGTGCGCCACATGGTATTCCTCCAGCCCTTGGATCTAGCGGTCGGATGTGCGCCACATGGTAGGCCTTCAACCCTCTGATGTTTGCCACGTGGCAGGCCTAAAATCGTCGGATATTTGCCTCGTGGCGTGCCAACAACTGTTGGATGTTTTCCACGTGGCAAGACTTCAACTGTTGGATTTTTCCACGTGGCAATTCTCCAGCCATCAGATGTGCACCACATGGCCGACCATCAACTCTCGGATGTTTCCATGTGCCATGTCTTCTGCCGTTGGATGTTTGCCACATGGTAGACCTGGAGAGAGCCACCTGTCTAAGATTGACTGCCTAGATCTACGGCCTTGACAAGGCGACGTGTCGACAATCGGACGACACAATTAGCAGACCGTACGACGAAAATGGTATGGATCTTGCAATTTTTAGTTCCACGTGGCATCGATCCGACGACTAGAGTTTTACGGATCGTACGGCCGGTCAATATAAATGTGGCGCATATCCTATGGCCTGGAAGCCGATCCGACGGCCTGGGAGTAATTTATTGATTGTCGACGGTCGGCCGAATGATAAAGGAGCAGGGAACTGTTTGCATGTGCAACAAGAGTTCCAGATCCTAACTGACTAAGCTGCTACGCGAACTTCCGATCAATCCTTGTCCATCAGAAATGGTCCTCTGCTGTGAACTCCCCTTCCTCATACGTTCTCATACGTTAGTCGGCCTTAAAAATTTCTGACGGACATTTCTTCAAAAATTTGGCGGAATGCCACAGCGTGTGCTCGGGCCTCTCATATCACATTTGCCATTGACCTAAGCTCGACTCTCTGATGTCGGACCATTCCGCCTGCTGTAAACAGTTAGAAAAATTAAACATGAGCGTTATTATCGAAAGGGAATAATAATACTAGAATTGGCAAAATTAAACATAAAGATTACCACTAAAGGATAATAACACTACTAAAATTGTGTTTATTTTCCAGAAAACTGCACCGGATCAATATGAAGCACTATCAGTTCCTGATTCGAGTTATGCAAGCCCAGCCATGATATCAATTCATTAATATGGAAAGGAAAAAGAAGGGCGCAGTAGCAAGTACAAACTATATCTGTTACTAATTTTCCATTCGTAAATCGACTAGTGGGTTTTCTGCCGACGACATCTCCCCCAGGAAGGAAAGTCGCCCTTAGTCTTTGCGTACGTTAACTTCAGTTCACACAATGCTAAGAAAATATTCAGATATGTTACAATGCAAACTTTCAGATGCTCCTCCATAGCAAATACTTTGTCTGAATTGCTCGAAGAATTACACTGACACGGCCTGATGAGAATTGTTTACATCATCCTAACTCTCGACTCTAACTCTCAGCCTAACAATGAACTAATTAAACTTTTACTTTGTCGACCACAAGTTAAGTTTGAAAATGACAAAGGCGTAATTCAAGAGTTTTGTGCGTAGCCTCTGGTTGTATCATTGGCATCGTTTTGGGGAATTTACAGTCATAGGATTTGCCAAGTACATGTTCCATCTTGTGAGGCCTTCAAGAGTTTAGAGACTTCAGCATCGTATCCTTATGTTTATGTATTGGCTTCCCATGCGGGACAATGAGTGAGTTGAATTGATAGGAAATTAATACTAACATAACACACAGAGGTAATGTTTTCAATTAAAATCCCAGCAAGTAACATAACACACAGAGCCCTAAGCTCAGTGAGCCATTGTGGGTCTTAGTCAACTAAACTAAAACACAGAAGAGAGGTAGCTCTCAGCTGAATGAGGATGGATGGAAAACTAGAAGAGGGTAATGTTAGTGATGCCAAACACTTGAAATTATTAACCCATATAGAGGAATAATAGTCTAGGGAAC
>SNQJ01S0069887.1:30248-53381 GCA_010110895.2 Picea sitchensis | reverse complement strand
GGAAAAATTATGAACAGAGAAATAACCTTCTAGCAGATTTAACCATTTATCTAGGGCATCTGCATCTATTTGACCTTCAAATACGGGAATATCAAAATTAACCTGTACCTTGACAGGTGAGGTGCCTCCAAAGTGGTCGCTTGATGAAGATGCACCTGATGCTATCGGGAGGCATTGAAGGATGTGGAAAAAATTCTCCATCATTTCGTCCCTCTGTCGCGTGAGAGCTTGCTCAAGCAACAGACTGATAGGATCGTATGCTCTGTCATTTTTATTTTCTTCCGCCATTGAGGGTTTCTTAGGTGTGCGAGAGCGATTTTCCTCAAGAGAGACAAGCTTGAGACCCAACTTTCTATACTCAGACCTCATCGGGGACATGCACTGAAAACGATCAAGAGCAGCCTTCTCTGATACCACTGATCCTAATTATTTTCGGCACGAAATTAGAGTGGAGATATAACACAGAAATACTCAGAGATATTGCAAGAGAGACAACAATATAAAAAATATATAGCGGAAATATAACAAGAGTCACAGATATACAGTAATACATGATTTCTATTAACGAAATAAATGAACAGAGACTATAAAATACAGAGTGAAAGACTCACTAGAATGGTGGTAGCTTATCTCTGAGAAGAGATGTGACGGCTACTCGCACCCATGAGAACATGATTATTACAATGAGGCTCTAAGGGCCTTTTCAACATAAGTAAAATCCAAAACCCTAACCCCGGAAGATGAAAAGCCAAATGGTTTGTGGGCCCCGATGGGGGTAGTTGATACGTCAACATTCCAGGGGCGTAACTTTTGCATATGATCTTCATTTGGGGCGTTCAATAGCTCGTTGGAAATATCTATCTGAGAACTACAACTTTTGGGTGAGAAACATTGATCTACGATCCATGTTGCTCCCCGTTTTCTCAAAAAACATCATTTAGGGCCTTAAAATGGCCCCGAAAGTTAAAAACTGCTAAAAATAGTAAATTACCAAAATTGCCAGAAATATGTTTTGGGCCAGTTGGAGAAGGTGGGTGGCCACCGATATCCACCTGGATCAGGTGGCCAAAGGAAGGAGTAAGGGTGACGTGCAATAAATGCACGTCGCCTCCACCTATATTTCATTTACTTCTTAGTACATGCCAACAAGCTTTTCATTAACACCATTAATTTAAACCATGCTTTGGAATCAGCATCTATTACTTGTCAAATGCGCCATCCGCATCATACCTTCCATTTCCAACTTGACGATATTACATATCAACTACATAATCCAATAAACCATGTAACAAATCATCACCAATAGCGTGATCCACATCAACTTATGCCATAACATAATCACCATGCATATCAACTATATAACTCGAAAAAAAACACATAGTTATTAAGTTAATAGCTAGGATAGCAATGACTCATTTAAAAATCGATGCATGTAGTATAGTATATAGCATGTTTTAGTTTCTTCCTTTTGATTTTATATTTCCTTCTGCTTTTTTCCAATTGCTTGTGTATGTCATTGCTAATATGTTTATTGTGCAGGTCTCTTAGTAATAGATCCAATAACAGATAGCAGTGATAACAAGGATAACAAAGGCCGTTGTGAAATAAAAATTGAACCTAGAGCAGCAGAAAAAACCACAGAACATGCCTTATCCATCGCCAATAAAAAAAAATTATATCACCATGTAAGCAATGTCGAACAATATCACGACATCAAATAAGCACCAGACCTAATCTCCAATCTACAAGGGGGTCCTAGCTACTAGTATTATTTATCTTTAATAATAATAGTCTTTAGCAACACTTTGCAGGAAAAACTTTGTTGCGATTTTAATCATCAACACACACCATCTAACTTGACAAAGGCATGAGAAGGGGTGAATCTACCACCCTGGTGAGATAAAAACTACTTTGCAAAAAATGTTTTTTTTCACTAAGTACAAGAATGAAATTAAAGAATGAAAACATATGCAAGAAATTATTCTAAGGAAAATAAAATGCATCAAGCAATTCAATCAAGCAATGCATGCAAATAAACACACAAATGAAGGAAAACATGCATGAAAAGAAAACATGCACTCTAAAATCCTACTCAAGGAAATAAATGGATCGAGGAAGTATTGGTGATATAGGGTAAAGTATCAAGCTTCAAGGTAGGATGGTGATATTGAAGTACAAACCTGAAACCTAACTTCATATGAAAGATTGTGTCACAATTCTTATCAATCCAACAACACATGGGGCTAATGTAATCAAGTGGCCAAGGTGGCTCCAACTACGAGTATAGTTGGCTCTCCTTGTTTACCATGATCAAAAGAAAAAAATAACCCATATGAATTAAGGTTGGTCTTATTTGTTGATAACATCCTCCCAAAGGTTGATTATGAAATTCTTATAAGTGATCATTATTCTTCCAAACTTCATCCTCAGCTTCCTTATATTCAAGTGCCAAAGAAAAAGTGAGGATTTCATAACTACTCGATTCTTCATCTAACATGCTCACATATTCATTATTGGGTTGATTACGGTCTTCAACATGATATCTTCTGTAATTTTCCCTATCCAACTTCATAAAATTTCCATCATGAATGGGGATAGTAGCATATGAAAGGTCCATTTGTAAGGATCCCCCTAAACGAGCAGTGAAATTCCTCGACAAAATCATCCCCCAAGATTTTTGGATATCAATGACAACAACATATATCATAACCGCAACATCTAGATACATATTCAATCTTACAACCAAATTCTTTATCACGCCAAACACTTATACCTCTCTCCCATCCATGGCACAAATGTTCTGGCATAGTCTTGTTACCTTGAAGACTAATTTTTGAATTGTTGTCAAGGGAATAACATTGTTTGATGCCCCAAAGTCCAACAAAATATTGTACAATAACAAATTATTCACTTGAAAAGATATGTAAAACGAGTTTTGGCCTCCATTTAATAGTCATAGGACTCTTTTGTTCCTTCACTTAATCCCAAAATTTTCTTGATTTTTTTTATTTGTGATGATATCTTTGAAAAATCCAAGAAAGGGATAGAGATATGGGATTTGGAATGTAAGCATTAAAATCAATATTGATATCTTCACAAGCATCTTTTTAATTTTCTGAAACATCACTTGAAGTCTTTGTTGGCTGAATTCGTTGTTCTCTTTGTGACATCACTTGGGGTTGCATATCTTGGGCCATTTAACTCTTTGAGGTTCATATGTTATGATGATATGATGATAAGGCACATATTTTATGATGATATAGATGTTCTTTTGGAATTTTTTTGTAGTTTCTTTATCCATATATTCCCTAGAAAAAAATCAATCCTTAATATGTTACACCGACCTTACAAAACTACAAACATATTGCGATTCATTTTTACTACATGAGTGAATTGTAAGAAAGGGAGTAAATCAAGTTATAGTTTTGTAAGACTCTAGAGAAAATTGTGGACATTTATTAGAGTACAAATTTATGGAGAGGATTGATTTAGAAACACAAAAGTGTATCCACAATTTATATAGGTGATGATAGGGAAAATTCTTGACTAAGGAAGAATTTGTTGAGAAAGAAAATCATCTTAAGGAACTAGATCGAGTCAAACTTGATAAAAGTAAACCACACATAACATATCCTATGTTATATAGAAAATATTGATCTTGATTGGATAATCATATAATTTGTCATCTATTTTTGTACTTTTGGGGTGGAAAAATTGGAGTTATTGACTTGTAGGTCCCATTTCAGGGGCATGTCTTACTTTGAAGACTTGGGGTATAGAACCTTTCAAATATTGTTTGAGGCCTTACATGACTATTTTTTGGGTAAAAACTTTGCAAGCATAATTCAAACCTCTTGACTCTATTTTAAACTTTGATATCTTTCCAACGACTTGAAAATCACCTCAATTGGAGTTCATATGTGTAAATTGTGCCTCATTCAAGTTGACCTATATTTTTGACCACCATGATATTGATTGGATGCCACGTCAACTTCCATTAGTAATACATGTGGAGATAATCACAAGTGGTATTTCAATATTAGTCTAGAGGGTCCAAAACCCTTAATATTAATTAGGGGTTGAGGTGATTGAAAACCATAAGCCTAAATCTAGATGACTATCAAGCTATGTTAAACACTAGGTCACTAAGAAAGGTAGGGGTTACAATCTTATTGTATTGAGTATTGTTCCATATGACAACATAGAAATGAGAGTGGGATATTGAGGGAGATCAAAGGGAGGAGACCCTCTAGAAACCATATTATCCATAGTTTCCATGGAATCTCCGTATTGAGTGCCCCGTTATTTTTACTTGCATTTCATAATGCAGAAGAAAGGAGCAGAGCACAGGCCTCACCTTCTGGTTTGGATTTTCTCGTATAGGATTTTTCCTAGGGAAGATATTGTGTTCACTTTGTGGATGGTGTTTCATTGCTTATCTCTTTCATTTTAGGTAAAAATATTAAGTCTACAATATTTTATTGCATGGTTAAAATATTGTAGAATATTATAAGATATATTATGATGAACTATTTCATTGGAATATCCATGACAGTTTACAGATCAAACTAGGTCAAATAATTTTCCAAGAAACCAAACCAATTCTATAAATGTAAAAGTGCAATCCTTTATTAGAGTTTCCTTATTGTTTAGTGTTTCTATGATGTTGCATTGTGTTTACATAGATCATAAAACCTACATATTTTCTATGGAGACAATAAGTTCATTAGAAAAACAAGTGTGACCATCAATGTTGCAAGTGTAATTTTGAGAAAGGCTATAAGTGTTGTTGTGTGAGCTCAAGGTTTACTATATTTTATATTACTTGCAATTTTGTATTAATGCAATAATTTTTAGATTGTATATGACATGTTTCTTTAGATGGACCTCAAAATTTGTAGTTGCATGATTTGTTGTTATCGATTCAATAGTGCAATGTAATTAAATTATTGACAATCATTTATAAATAACTCAAGTAGAACATTGTTAAGTCATAGAATAAATTGATTAGCAATGAAAAACCCTTCTTGAATTAAGTTTAATACACTAGTATCAAATGAAGTTTGATTAATCAACATAAGTGTAAAGTTGTGTTGGTTCTCATCAATAATAGTGATCGGTATATGCATAATGAACTATTGGTATAAACATAAGTGTAAAGTTGTGTTGGTTCTCATCAATAATAGTGATCGGTATATGCATAATGAACTATTGGTATAAATCACAAATTTCAATTTTCTTGGTGTAGTAGCAAGAATTTCTATGCTAGGAGACTACACAATGATGAAGATGGAATTCTTGACATGCAATTGAATGTTTTTTTGTTTATTTCCTATTATCTCCTAGACCTAGGATACAAGGAAAATTATTGGGTCGGTGTAGACTAGATTTGTAAATGAATTCATTAAACCATTCATGCCTCAAGAATGGATTGACAACCAAATTATGCTCACCAAAAGATCCCATTCACTTCAATAATGAAGATCCATCCACTAGCTTACTTATATGTCCCCTTCCACTTTGTTGTAAGATTATACACTATACCATACTCCCCTAATATGTTGAATATAAGTTTATCTCAAAATAATTCCAAATTAAAGGTTCTAACTAGAGATGTACACTCTCCCAAATTAATTGATACATCTATTACAACCATAGGATGAGATCTTACTCAATCTTTCTCATAAAATATTTAACATGGTCCATAATGAACAAGGCTTTATTGGTGTTACCTTTCAAAAAAATATTTCTTACATGACTCTTTCCTCTAAAGCTCTTTATTATCTCCTTTCAGTGATGGAAAAATTCATAATCCATAGTCTTATGAACTTGAATAAATTGTCATCCTTCCAACTCCATTCACATAGACATAGATTTCCAATCGCCAACTTTCATACTAGCAAACCAGATATCCACTTAATTGGAAGATCTTCTTAAAGTGGAAATACTTGATCGTTTCCAATTTCATAAATGTAATGTTTCCTTTAACTATTATATTTTCCCATCTATTTCCCATGAAGAGTTCTCATTTTATTGATTGTGTCATTGTCCGATATATAACATACAATCTATCTTTGAGTGTGTATTATTCCATGTGTTAGACCAAAAAGGTTTTCCATTTGTCTTATATCTTGACAAGATATTGTGATATTAAATTCCATATTTTCAATTTCAAAACAAAATAAATAAATAATTTATATTCTCCATGTGATTCCACGATGGCTCATGAAAATACTATTTATGTCCTTATTGTGATATATATGACTATGGAGAGGTTTCTTTATATACATACTATTGACGTTTGGGTAGTAGTGGGAGGTATTCCCTCCTATACAACCTTTCTTAGAGAAGAAAAAGATTCTAGAAGTCAACAGAAGACCATTGAACAATTGAAGAGCTCCTCGGAAGAGAAGTTGGCCCAAAGGAAAATAATAAAGTGGAAACATAATTTCCAGGAAGAGAAGTCGACCCACAAAATAATAAAGTAAATTTGAATACCCAGAATAAGAATTTATTCCTGAGAAGGCATCCATATTAATATAAATACAAGACTGGATCATTTCTTTTGTACAGACAAACAATTCTTCTTCTGTAGTGGGCATTAGGCAGTTGGCAGTTGTACTTCTGGTAGTTTCGCTATTTATGGTTTTTAGGTTCTCTTGAAGAGTGTGTCCCACTTAGGGAATTATATTCTTGGTGTTTATTGGTGATTTCTCTTGTGCACTACCTTTGGAAGAGTCGCACTAAGATTGCGTGGTGTTTCTTAGTTGTATACCCTTGTTAGGGTCTGATAAGAAGAAGAGACAAGTACTTGTTATAAGGGTTTCTTCATTGTTCGTTTTTCTCTTGTGAAGAGAGATTGTTCATGGGTTTATTGCATTATCAGAAATATTCTCTCTAGGAAAAGTTGGTTGGTTTTGGTTTTTCCCCGATTATGGGGTTTTCCCAAGAGAAATCTTTGTGTCTTCTTGTGCTTGTCTATCATATTCTCGATTTTTTTTATTTTCAGTATATGTATGTTTAATGTTAAGAGAAGATCAACACACTCTATTTAATTTGTTTCTAATGAAAATTTAAGAAAATCTAATATGGTTTCATAGTTGGTTACCTTCAGAACAATTTAACCACCGGAAGGAAGATCGTACTTTGGAATTTTCCGCTACACCTTGCCACTGCACAGTTTTTCTTTTGTCAAGATATTTTAGCACTTAATATAAAGTCAATTAAAATAAATTTTGGCATAGATAAACTCTCCTTTCCCTATCTTTCCTGGTGCATCTCTCAGATTGAATTTCCATCAAAGTTGAATTTTTAGGGTTTTAGGCTTGTTGACATTTTCCTAGACATTGAACCTTCTAATTCAAAGTTTTGACTTCCTCTTGTTGATGTAATGTCTTAGATATTAGAAGATATGATGGATGGTGCTACAAATTTCAAAGGTATGCACTTGTATATAAGTTATATCATAAAGATGTTTGCAGGAGATGTACACTTGGAAAAAGGACAGGTGTCAAAGTAATGACAATATATCCAAAGGGATCTTAGATCTAGTGCACCAAGAGGAAGCCCAAGACTTGGAGGAATAAGTGGTGATGTATCCTATAGTATATGACAAATGGGACAATAGTAATTAAGATTCTAGGTTTTCATATCAGGTTTGATATTTTTTTATTTTTGCATCTTAAATAAATATTGTAACCAGGACAACAGTCTTTAGAGTTCTATTACTACTAAGTAATTTTTTCCCATCAAATGTTTAGTAACACTTGAATATTGTTAGTACTATGATCATTGTGTGAATTCTCACTATTTAGTATTAACGATGCACTTACTTACAAGATGAAATTGATCTCCTATAGGAGATGTTCTTGGTTGTTGACTTTGTCCTATGCAGATTATCTTGTTAAATTCCATGGAGGTTATCATGGAGATGTCCTCATTTTGTTTCAAGTAGGTCACCATGGAAGAATGATTGGTAACAAAAATGGAAAAGTGTTTTTTTTCTTACTCTTGTTCTTTGCATGTTACAATGGAGGAATATTTGGTCACAACACTAGAAAAGTGTTGTTTCTTACTCTTGTTCTTGTTCCAGGCAAGTCACTGGTGATAGCTCCGAGAAGGAGCTATAGTGATGGTTGCAGGAGGAAACAGATTAAATATTCTCTAGATGAGACATGGAGTAGACTATCTCGACATAGAGTTGTGTACATGATCGTACACATCCATGTATAGAAGAAGAAGAGGACAAAGTTAGAACCTTCTGACAAGAAGGGTACTTTTGCGAGATACAGAGTATATTTTATGGAGATTTATTGTGAGGAGTAGAAGGATCTGAAAGATGATTGTACAAAACCCTCTAGTTCAAACGATCACTCTTCATACCATCAAGAAGAGTTAATAGAGCTACAAGTACCAATGTATCTACCTAGAGATGTTGTAGTGACTAGGAGGAGGTCTGTATGGCTTCGTGACACTTGGTAGGATGCATTGAGGAATACATGTGATACTTTCAAGGAGAACAAATGACCTTAGAGATTCTCAAGTTATATGGCATTGATGATACACATCATGAGAAGGAACATATAGCTCCACCAGTGGTGAGGCAGGTGGCCCCACTAAGTACCATCTTAGAAGGAGCTAGAGTTAAGAGCGAGTCATCCCTCAGGATCCAATAGGGAGGAGTAGTATTCCCCAGTAAAGTTCATAGGATATCATAATTCAAAGGAGGTGAGCATATATAGAGGGATTGAATGGATCTGAGATTGTATAGACTCATAGGGTGACATGTTCTAGAGGGAGCATGTAGACTCAAAGTGATCATGATCTCAGAGGGAGTCAGTCGACTCAAAGGAAGAGTCGATCATTCAGGAGAAGTTCCCCCTCAAATTCAAGTGGAAGAGAGACATCTTCCAGGACTAACAGACATGTGTCATGAGTGGAGGAGGCTAGATAGAAGCTTTAGAGGATTATAGGAGATGTGAGATCTCCTAGGAGGATTCCCTTATCTCAGTAGAATTTTCTACAATGTCAGAGAAGACAACCAGTGAGAACGACTAAGATATGGATTTTCCCTCAGTCACAAAGAATCATTGATTAAAAACCTTCAACTTATGAGGAAGTTGCAAAGAAGAAAGTGTGGAAGGATGCTATGATGGAAGAGTAAGTCCATCATGAACAATAATGTGAGGGAAGTGGTTATAAGACCAGAAGGGAAGTTAGTGGTGACTTCCAAGTGGATCTACAAGATCAAACATATTGTAGATGGTAGCATAGAGAAGTACAAAGTGATATTTGTGGCTATAGGATTCTCCCAGAAAGAGGGAGAATATTATGATGAGACCTTTGATCTAGTAGCAAGGTACACTTCCATTAAAACTATTATTTCTATTGCATCTTTTATGGAATGGAAATTACACTAGATGGATGTCAATACTTCCTTCTTGGGTGGTGTAATTGAAGAAGAAGTCTACACAAAGAATACATAAGGTTTTGTGATCCATGGGAAGGATTCCCATGTTTGTAAATTGAATATAGTCTTGTATGGGATTAAGCAAACACCTAGGGCATGGTATGACATAATAGACAGTTTTTTGATGATGTTGGGGTTTACCAAGAGTGATGCAGATCCTAATATTTACTACAAGATTGAAGATGATTTCCCATTTATCTTGGTACTATATGTGGATGACCTATTTCTTACAGGGGATGGTAAGCTCATGGATGAGTGCAAGAGGGAGTTCACTTCATATTTCAAAATGAAGGATCTAGGTTTGATGCACTATTTCTTTGGATTAGAGGTGTGGAAGAGCCCAGATGAGATTTTCCTTAGCCAAGGAAAATATACAATTGAGATCCTGTAGATATTCGAGATGATGGACTGCAAGTCCATGGCTACACATATGGTTATGAATTTGAATCTATTGAGTGATTCATCTTCATATTTGTTTGATCCCATGATGTACAAACAGTTGATCAGATACTTGATGCACTTGGTTAACACCAATCCAGATATATTCTTTGCAGTGAACACATTGAGTCAGTGCATGGTTGAGCCTAGACATGTACATTGGATAACAAAAAAACATGTGTTGAGGTACCTGCATGGTATGGTTGGATATGGACTGGGATATTAGTTAGTCAATGAAGTAAATTTGTAAGTTTATATAGACTCTGACTGGGCGGGGAGTGCAGTGGACCGAAAAAGCACATTAGGATGTTTCTTTAGTTTGGGATCATGTATGATCTCATGGTTGAGAAGAAAACGGATGTTAGTGGAACTTAGTACAATGGAGGAATAGTATATAGAAGCCAGTGTTGCAAGTTGTGAAGCAGTGTGGCTTAAGAAGTTACTTGCAAGGTTATTTGATCTAGAGTTGGAGCCAACTTTGATATATTGTGATAATCAAAGTTGTGTGAATATTTGAGAGAATCCAACCTTTCATGATAAGTCAAATCATATAGATATCAAATACCATTACATCCGAGACATTGTGTAGAAAGGAGAAGTGGAGCTCAGGTACATATCCACAGATGAGAAGATAGAGGACATTCTAACCAAGCCTCTGTCTAAAGTGAAGTATGAGCACTTCAGAGACACGCACATTGGCATGATGTAGAATGTCCAACCTCATTGAGAGGGAGATTTGATGTTTCTCCTCTAGTGGACTCTCCCTTTGGCTAAGGGTTTCCAAAATCAATCATGTGAAGTGACTAAAGGAGTAATGTGTAGCCTGGTACAAGTCTTTCCTATGCCATGTGAAGTGGCTAGGTGTGATTGGGACTTATAGCGTGGCCTTTCCTATGCCATGTGAAATAGTTAGGTGTGATTGGGACCATGGCGTAGCATTGGGGCTATGGTAGTAGTCTTTCCCATACCATGTGAATTGGATGGGTGTGATTGGGATTACTAGGAGAGGAGAAACATCATAGCGTAGTCGTGATACTATGGTGGTAGTCTTGGACTACTAGATGCTCATAGCATAGTTGTGAGACTATGGTGGTATTCTTGGACTACTAGATGCTCATAACCTATTTGTGAGACTATGGTGGTAGTCTTAGGACTAGTAGATGCTCATAGCATAGTCGTGAGACTATGGTGGTAATATTGGACTACTAGATGTTCATAGCATAGTCGTGAGACTATGGTGGTAGTGTTGGACTACTAAATGCTCATAGCGTAGTCGTGAGACTATGGTGGTAGTCTTGGACTATTGTATGCTCATAGCGTAGTCCTGAGACTATGGTGGTAGTCTTGAGACTACTATATGTTCATAAGCGTAGTCGTAAGACTATGGTGGTAGTCCTACCCATGATATACTATGGTGTTAGTCTTGGACTACTAGATGCTCATAGCATAGTCATGAGACTATGGTGGTATTCTTGGACTACTAGATGTTCATAGCATATTTGTGAGACTATGGTGGTACTCTTGGGACTAGTAGATGCTCATATCATAGTCATGAGACTATGGTGGTAGTCTTGGACTACTAGATGATCATAGCATAGTTGTGAGACTATGGTGGTAGTCTTGGACTACTAGATTCTCATAGCGTAGTTGTGAGACTATGGTGGTAGTATTGGACTACTATATGCTCATAGCGTAGTCCTAAGACTATGGTGGTAGTCTTGGGACTACTAGATGTTCATAAGCATAGTTGTAAGACTATGGTGGTAGTCTTACCCATGACTATTGATGTACTTGGTTAACACCAAGCCATATATATTCTTTGCACTGAGCACATTGAGTCCATGCATGGTTGAGCCTAGAAATGTATATTAGATAATAAAAAATTATTTGTTGAGGTACCTGCATGGTACGGTTGGATATGGACTTAGATATTTATCAGTCAGTGAAGTAAAGTTGTAAGGTTATACAGACTCTGACTGGGTGGGGAGTGCAGTGGACTGGAAAAGCACATCAAGATGTTGCTTTAGTTTGGGATTAGGTATGATATCATGGTTGAGAAGAAAATGGATGTTAGTGGAACTCAGTACAACGTAGGAAGAGTATATAGAAGCCATTGTTGCAAGTCGTGAAGCAGTGTGGCTTAAGAAGTTACTTGCAGGGTTGTTTGATCTAGAGTTGGAGCCAACTTTGATATATTGTGATAATAAAATTTGTGTGAAGCTTTGAGAGAATCCATCCTTTCATGACAAGTCAAATCATATAGAGAACAAATACCATTACATCCGAGATGTGGTGCAGAAAGGAGTAGTGGAGCTCTGGTACATATCCACAGATGATAAGATAGAGGACATTCTCACCAAGCCTATGTCTAGAGTGAAGTATGATCACTTCCGAGACACGCGGCTTAGCATGATGCAAAATGTCCACCCTCATTGAGAGGGATATGTGATGTTTCTCCTCCAGTGGGCTCTCCCTTTGGCCAAGGGTTTCCCAAATCATTCATGTGAAGTAACTGAAGGAGTAATGTGTAGCCTGGTACAAGTCTTTCCTTTTCCATGTGAAGTGGCCTGGTATGATTATGACTTGTAGCATGGTATTTCCTATGCCATGTGAAATGGCTAGATGTGATTGGGACCATGGTGTAGATTTGGGGATATGGTAGTAGTCTTTTCCATACCATGTGAAGTGGATGGGTGTGATTGGGACTACTAGGAGAGGAGAAACATCATAGTGTAGTCGTGAGACTATGGTGGTAGTCTTGGACTACTAGATGCACATAGTGTATTCGTGAGACTATGGTGGTATTTTTGGACTACTAGATGCTCATAGCATATTCATGAGACTATGGTGGTAGTATTGGGACTAGTAGATGCTCATAGCATAGTCATGAGACTATGATGGTAGTCTTGGACTACTAGATGCTCATAGCATAGTTGTGAGACTATGGTGGTAGTCTTGGAGTATTAGATGATCATAGCGTAGTCGTGAGATTATGGCGGTAGTATTGGACTACTATATTCTCATAGCGTATTCCTAAGACTATGAGGGTAGTCTTGGGACTACTAGATGTTCATAAGCATAGACGTAAGACTATGGTGGTAGTCTTACCCATTCCATGTGAAATGGATGGGTGTGTTTGAGACTACTAAAAGAAAACATCTTGGAAGAATACCTTCTGATCTAAGAGGGAGTGTTGATGTTTTGGTAGAAGTGGGATGTATTCCCTCTTGGACAACCTTTCTTGGAGAAGAAGAAGATTCCATAAGTCAAAGGAATACCATTGAAAAATTGAAGAACACCCCAGAAGAGAAGTCATCCCACATAAAAATAATAAAGTGGAAATATAATTTCTAGGAAGAGAGGTCAGCCCAAGACAGGAATCTATATTAACATAAGTACATGAAATGGATCATTTCATTTCTACATTCAGATAGTTCTCCTTCTACAGTGTGCACTAGGCAGCTAACAACTGTAGTTGTGGCATTTTCACTATTTCTGGTTTTTGAGTTCTCTTGGAGAGTGTACCCCACTTCAAGAAGGATATTCTTGGTGGTTCTTGGTGGTTTCTCTTGTGTGCTACTTCTAGAAGAGTTGTGTTAAGGTTTTATGGTGCTACTCATATGTCTACCCTTATTAGGGTTTTACAAAAAGCAGAGATAAGTACTTGTTATCAATGTTTCTTGATTGTTGGTTTTTATCTTGTGAAGAGAGCTTGTTCATGGTTGTATTTCATTAAATATTCTCTCTAATAAAAGTTGGTTGGGTTTTCCAGGATAAATCTGTGTGTCTTCTTTTTCTTGTCTATCTTCTTCTAGATTCTGTTTATTTTCAGCATGTGGATGTTTAATGTTAAGAGAAGTTCAACATACTCTGGTAAATATATTGCTAATGAAAATTTAAGAAAATATAACACATACATGCAGAGGATGATAGAGGGGGTTTGATGGTGAAGGAGGGTAACTCCACCTCTCTTCTAGTAATTACTATTTTATTTATTTTTTAAATTACATAGTAGTTATTTGGCATTTTATTGATGTTATGTGTATATATACATATTAAATTAGCATTCAAACATCTATTTACCATTGACTAGATATGTGACATTAGCCTATGCATCAATTATGTCACAGTAAAGAGATTTATAGACATGTGGCAGAGTGCGAATTATATGTCGATGTATCATCACCTACTTGATGTTCAAAATAGTCATTTGGAGTTTGTTGCATGACAAGGACCAAGTAGTAGATTCTAAATTAGTTCACATTGCATGTGTTGAATATTTGTTCCTTTCACATCGAATATTCGATAGGTAAACGATGCTTTCTATCATGTGGTCCACACAAAATTGAAGAGGTAAATGTTGGATACATGTCATCTATATGTCATTTTAGCATTCGGTAAGTGATGAATATGCCAAAAAAAAGGGTCACAATTTCTTACTTGTTGGATTAGCGACATGTAAGATGTTGAATATTTTATGACACTTAGCCAACGTATATTCAAATCACGAGTGACACAAAATCAACATTTGTGATGTTGAACTTGCATTGAATTATGTTGAAAAATGGGTTCAAATATAGTAGTGATGGAATTACACAAAGTGATTGACCTAAATTCTTCTAATGTATGGGGAACAACTTTCTTAGGTATTAATGCCAAAAAGGTAGAGTTTAATGCTCCTAAAACCCAACTTGAAACTCTAGATTCTTCCACCACTCCTAGAATATCCTCCTCTATGAGATCATAGAATCCTGTATAGAACTTGGCCGAAAATCCTTCTAGACCCGGGTTCTTATCTTTTTAGAAGGAAGAAAGGACATCCTTTAATTCCTCTTTAGAAATTGCCTCCACTAAACTATCATTTCGCTCCTTGTGGAAAAAACTTGGAAACAAAGTGGAGAGTTTTAGAATTTTTTCTATGTTAATTGATATTAGAGGTCCTTGAATAGATTCTTATTATGAGAAACCCCTACATTTGCTATCTCCTTGAAATTAGGAACTCTTTAGGTGTCTAAGCTTGAATATCTCATTTAGTATTGTTACCCTTCCCATGTTTGCAAATTTATAGAAAAACTTGGTATTTTTTTCTCCTTGGGCTACCCAAGTGGCTGACTCTTTTGATGTTATTTGGCCTCTTCCCAGTTAATAATGCCCTTTTTTTACATCTTCCAATCTCTTTAGAGTAATAGCTTGTCTTTGAAAGAGGTATTGGTGGCATATGCTTCATGAATCCTTGTAAAGTGATTTTCCATTGATAAAAGATCTTGTTGTGAATTCTTATAATTGGTTTTTAATACCCTTTAATTATATTTAGATTCTCATTGAATTAAAACATTATTCTCCCATGACCTTACACTGACTACCTCTTTAAGTACATTTCCTACTAATAGGTATGTTCCAATCTTTTAGGGACACTCTTGTTCCCTAGACTATTATTCCTCTATATGGGTTAATAATTTCAAGTGTTTGGCATCACTAACATTACCCTCTTCTAGTTTTCCATCCATCCTCATTCAGCTGAGAGCTACCTCTCTTCTGTGTTTTAGTTTAGTTGACTAAGACCCACAATGGCTCACTGAGCTTAGGGCTCTGTGTGTTATGTTACTTGCTGGGATTTTAATTGAAAACATTACCTCTGTGTGTTATGTTAGTATTAATTTCCTATCAATTCAACTCACTCATTGTCCCGCATGGGAAGCCAATACATAAACATAAGGATACGATGCTGAAGTCTCTAAACTCTTGAAGGCCTCACAAGATGGAACATGTACTTGGCAAATCCTATGACTGTAAATTCCCCAAAACGATGCCAATGATACAACCAGAGGCTACGCACAAAACTCTTGAATTACGCCTTTGTCATTTTCAAACTTAACTTGTGGTCGACAAAGTAAAAGTTTAATTAGTTCATTGTTAGGCTGAGAGTTAGAGTCGAGAGTTAGGATGATGTAAACAATTCTCATCAGGCCGTGTCAGTGTAATTCTTCGAGCAATTCAGACAAAGTATTTGCTATGGAGGAGCATCTGAAAGTTTGCATTGTAACATATCTGAATATTTTCTTAGCATTGTGTGAACTGAAGTTAACGTACGCAAAGACTAAGGGCGACTTTCCTTCCTGGGGGAGATGTCGTCGGCAGAAAACCCACTAGTCGATTTACGAATGGAAAATTAGTAACAGATATAGTTTGTACTTGCTACTGCGCCCTTCTTTTTCCTTTCCATATTAATGAATTGATATCATGGCTGGGCTTGCATAACTCGAATCAGGAACTGATAGTGCTTCATATTGATCCGGTGCAGTTTTCTGGAAAATAAACACAATTTTAGTAGTGTTATTATCCTTTAGTGGTAATCTTTATGTTTAATTTTGCCAATTCTAGTATTATTATTCCCTTTCGATAATAACGCTCATGTTTAATTTTTCTAACTGTTTACAGCAGGCGGAATGGTCCGACATCAGAGAGTCGAGCTTAGGTCAATGGCAAATTTTTCTAACTGCTTACAAGTAGGCGGAATGGTCCGACATCAGAGAGCCGAGCTTAGCACACGCAGCGGTGTTCCGCCAAATTTTTGAAGAAATGACCGTCGAAATTTTTAAGGCTGACTAACGTATGAGAACGTATGAGGAAAGCGAGTTCACAGCAGAGGAACATTTCTGGTGGACAAGGATTGATTGTAAATACATGGAGGTTCGCGCAACAGCTTAGTCAATTAGGATCTGGAACTCTTGCTGCAACTGCGAATACCGCTTCCTATCATCCTCCTCGCCGCCATCGAAGCCAATCAATAAATTGCCCGTCAATGATCGCTTCCAGCCATGTGGATATGCGCCACATTTCTAACGCCTACCGCACGATCCGGTAAAACTCTAGTCGCCGATCTTCCCACGAACTAAAAGTTGCAAGATCCGGTACCATTTTCGCTGTGACGGTATCGCTAACCGCGGTGCCGCTTCGACAGCCGACCATCGTCAGCTTTGTCAAGGCCGATCTAGGTACCAATCTTGGGGATACATGTCGTTTCTAGGTCTGCCACCATGTGGTACACTTCCGACGGTCGATCAGAGAGAGGTGGAGGCTAACAACGCATGCATATCCGACGGCCAGATCCGAGGGATGGAGACATGCCACGTGGCGCACGTCCAACGGCCAGATCCAAGGGCTAAAGGCCTGCCACATGTGCACATTAAGGGCCAGATCCAACGGCTAGCAGGACGCCATGTGGCGTATATCCAACCGCTAAATTTAGGATTGTTGGCTTGGCATGTTGTGCACATCCGACGGCTAGAGGACTACACGTGGCGCAGATCCGATGACCAAATTCGAGGGTTGCCAGCACGCCACATGTTGCGGATCCGACGGTTGGTAGCACGCCACATGGTGCAGATCAGATTGGAGCACGTGGTGGCAATCTGACGACCGAAAATGTACCACATGGCACAGTTCTGACTTCTGAAAACGCGTCACGTTGTGGCGATCTGCACCTCATGGATCCGTCCATGGGCGGGGACAACACTTCTACCTGACGTCGTGTCACGATCCGGCTCTGGTTCCTCCCTTCGTGGAGGCAAGACGCCAACAATGGAGTGATCCAGAAGAGGATGATAATCATTGCAGAGTCCATGAGATCATCCATCATTCTGATAATCAGATCCAGCCAGACGTCGCCATCAATGGCCATTCTCATCCATCTTTTCTGTAGTAGCAGCTTTCGTGCATTCGCTACACATTATTATGCAAATATCCGAGAACGTGGGATCGTAATGCCATCCCTTTTAATGAATATGAAACGCGTTGATGATGTATTCAGCGAAAATGGAAGCTGCAAAAGTTTAGTCAACAGGTTCACATGTTTTATTTCATTGCAGTAAATGTCGCACCGTGGTGGCATACCAAAGTTAACGGGGTCGGTCGTATCTCCAAAGCTCAGTGTTTTTAAGCGCCGTTTTAAATAGAAAGACCTGTAGAGGTTACATGGGTAGGCACCAAACAGTCTAATAGCTGGAAGAATGAAAAAATGTGCCTTTAAATAGAAATATAATGTAGGAATGGTTAGTAATAGCATTGACCGAACAGCCAATAAACGGACCAGTGCTGCATGAAGTAGCATTTTGAAGAAGGGCAATATCCATGGCAGAACAGGTGATTATTAATAATCTTTTATTACTAACTTGAAGTTTTAGAAGTTGTAACATAACCTTGTGGCAATATGCCATTAATTTGTTTCCATGTATGACCATTACTTTCATGTCAATTAGAATTACAAACTACAACATTATTCATTTTACATAATTTCTGTAATTATATATATATGTGTGTGTGGGGTATACTGAGCCGCTATTGAAGAGAAGTGTCCATGATACTGTGGCAGTCTAATCCACAGAGTCGATTAGCATGAATAATGGAGAAGTCTAACAGAACTATATAAGTGCTCGACTAGACGAAATTATTGCTTTGCAGTACGAGAATTTCTTTTATAGATTTGATAGAGGATAGGTCTTGAACCCAGTCGAACGTTCTCGCTAGAGAGAATTTCCAAATGTGTGGCTTCCTTGACTGACCCGGCCAATATCCTATGTGAGAGACAACGTTCTGGTTACTGCATCCAGTTTTATTTATGCGACTGAGTAGTGGCACAATCAGGACTCATTCAGCCACTTGTAGGAAGTAAAGAGATCGAGCAAAAAAGGAAGAAGGACTGATAATAGCCCTGATGACTAGCATTGGAATGATAGAAAAATGAAAAAGAATTCTAGAATTAAAGACATCGCATTAGTATTGAAGATTCATGATAGGGCATTTATTGAGAATATTCGTGGTTGGTTAAGCAAAGGAAATGTTTAGACAACGCAGAGGAAGAAAGAGTTTGACAAGGTGAGATTTTGACTTAGCAACAAACAAGGGATTTTTACAAAGCATAGAGATTTCATTGAATATTTAACATGAAGAGAATTCAAATCGGGCATACAAAGAACAAAGCGACTAAGCATATTGAGTGCCACATAACATTATATTGAGTAATTGATTGAAAATTATTGTAACATAATTGATTGAGAATTTGATTGGAGCATTGTCTTGTAGATATTATTGATTCTTATATTCTCAGTGAAATGACAAAAAAATAAAACATTTAATAACAAAAGAATAAAACATTTAATAGAGTAGTATCACATAAAACACAGATCTTAAAGAAAAAGATGATGACACAAGATTGAACCCCTTGGTATAAGAGTTGCAAAGTTGTTTTTTAGGTTGTGATATGTGAGGCCAAAAGGTAGAGAAATGGTAGGTAAGTAGAGTGCAAATTAAGTGGGAAAATGATTTTCTAAAAAATCTCAAGAGCTAGAATTTTTAGTTATAAATATCGAGTAAAACCTATGCAAAAAAGCCAGCTTTCATTAATGTAGGTTTTAGTGGAAATATTTTTTTTGCACAATCTTGTAACACTAAGTAGCTCCACTAGTTAGGTTTTTTTTTTGTATTGAATACTTCATTTTTTTAACTATTTAAATATATTTAAATAGATTACACAAAATCATCTCAAATAAAACTATTACATATAGATCCAATTATGAAGATTTCATATATATATATATATGAATGAAAAACTCACTTGAGATGGATGAAGATGAAGTTGAAAGTGGAGGAGAGTTAAGGTTAGTAAGAAAAGGATTAAGGTAGAGAAACAAATATTTCCCATCATCTTAAACTCTTCAACTTTTTACCAACAAAATGGATTATTGAATACATAGAGTTAGTACAAAGAGCGTAGATACAGTATTTTAGCACTCCAAAACCCCATAAAGACCCATAAAGATAGGCTTGTTCTCTAGATTGGATATTCATGGGAAAAGGTAGCCAGGGGAAAGGTTTAGATCTCCCTCTTAAAAAGAGGTTCTTACACATTTTTGAATGAAAAAACTAAAGATAAGAAATCAATTCTTAATGTCTACCCTTGGGTTTTCTAGAACTCGGGATTGGTTCTTAGGCGATTGTATGATTCTCTTAACTTGAATTGGGATGTGAGACGTGAACATTAAATCTAGGTCAATCTACCTATTTTTTCATTTTTCACTATTGCAATGAGAAGGTTCTAAGAGCCACTTGAGGAAAGTTAGGTTTTCTTTTATACCTTGCTTTGGAAACCCTAGCACACCAAAGCATGCTAAAGATATTGGTAAACATGTCTACAAATGACAATCTTCCTATTAAACTCATCACTGAAGAAGGTGGAGATGGACGGGTTCAAATCATAGACTATGAGGTCTCCCTATTCGGTATTGATTTTGTCTCATTCATGGCCATTTACAATAGGACTTCTCTAAAAGAGTGTATAAGCACACAAAGTCAAATATCAGTAAAATCATTGGTATTGAAGAAAAGGAGAATATCAGTAAGATACATTTCCATTGAACTTGAGATTAAAACACTTGATCTTACAAGTACTAAAATATTTAATTAATTGGACTATTGGTAAGACCTCTTGGTTTTTGGGCTTCGTAGAGGCATAACTCAACCAACTAGGCTTGGATTGACACCACTCATTGCTGAGAACAGTTGACACTGATAATTTTCCAAAGAATAGCTATACGCAGTATTCCATTATCGTTTCATCACTTTTAATGGATTAGGATGCGAAAATAGTTGACACTAATATCTTTCCAAAGAGTAGCTAGAGGTGACCATTTGCGAGGAAGTTTTAAATTTCTTTTTTCATAGATACAGACCTTGAAATTGAATTCCATCCATTACATTGAGTTTGTATATCCAAAAACATTTAGCTATACCCTATCGGTTGTTCCAATACCTGGTATAGGCTATGCTTGAAAATACTCACCTACAATAGTGAAGCATGATACCTACACAAAGCTCATCAAATAATAAAATGACATAAGTGCTCAGTCAATCATAAGGTGGGCATGAGTCATGAAGCCATGACATTCATAAGCTAGGGTATATAAGAAAAAAATGCAATAGGCACAAAATCATGCATGGGCAATCTATATAATAATTATTGATGAGAAAGCAAGAATATGTGGTGTGTTTGTGCAACCAATCAAATGCAAAAAATATCTCTTGTTGGTGTAACTAATCAAATAGGAAGAAATCAGTGAAATTAAGTTAATCAACATTAAGTTAAGATAAATTAAGAAAGTATTTAAAAAATTAAAATTAACATTAACAATAAATTTTAAAAATAGAAAAAAAAATTAAAAATTTATTAACTTAAAACAAATTAAAATCTCCATTTAAAAAAGGCAATAATTAAATTTATACAAAATAAGAAATAAACATGACCAAACCAGTATGAAACCCCTTCGCCCAATGATTTTGACTACTAACCCTACATATATATGATAAGTGCATTGAATTGGTACAGTTATACTCCATATATTGGTAATCAAATCCAAAGTGGTTCTACCTTTAACTTGATAAACAAAGTAGTTATAATATAGTTATCCAATGCAATAGCACATCATTTTAGTCCTTACATGGACACTTTGATTAGTTTTGTCATACTACTAGTTTAATGACATTTAACATCGTTGAATAGAAGCTCAAAGGGAGAGGAATTTGCATTGCAAATCATTTTAGTCCTTACATGGACACTTTGATTAGTTTTTTCATATTACTAGTTTAATGACATTTAACATCGTTGAATAGAAGCTCAAAGGGAGAGGAATTTGCATTGCAAATCATTTTAGTCCTTACATGGACACTTTGATTAGTTTTTTCATATTACTAGTTTAATAACATTTAACATCGTTGAATAGAAGCTCAAAGGGAAAGGAATGGAAGGAAAGTAGATCATGAATAGTCATTGAAATATAAAACGGAGGGAAAAGGAAGCATCTGTTGAAAAAGTGCATTATTTTTCATTTTTTAACTAAATTTTGTATTTATATTTTGGTTTTTTGAGTTTTAGTTTTTTTTGTGTTAATGTATATTTTATTTAAATTTTCATATTTAATCTAATTATTGGTGTTGTTTAATTGTTCTATGTTTTGGTATTTTTACTGGAATGGGACCACATAAATCTATACGAAATCACTATTTTTTGTTGTTTAAAATTTATTTTTGAATGTAGAAATGGATTCAACATGCTAAAAAACCTCTAGGCCTTCCAATTATACATAAATAATCACTCAAATCTAATGATCTAACAATTTCTCACCAAATTTCTGACAAATATCTCCAAAAATTATGGCAAAAAAAAAAAACTAACTAGTAGTTTATACATGTTCACATAGATATCTTGCCACAGTGTGTTTCCTAGCCTTTCAAGTCCTTTGAAGTTGTTTCCATTCATATCATCGACCTATATGTGTTTTTCATAGCTTAAGCTAAATGACAATAAGAAAAACTTAATAAAAATGCATTTAATATTGCAGTATTTTAAATGTTAGATTTTTTTGGTTGTTTTTAGGCCACTGTTTTTGTTTGATTTTCCTGGAAATACGGTGACGAATGGTTGGATCTGCAGATTTGAGTGGCTAAGTTTGTATAATCAGAGTGCTCCAGTTTTCAGCATGCCAAATCCATTTATGCATTCAGAAACACAATTTAAACAACATAAAATAGAGATTTTATCCAAATTTATATCCTCAGATTCAGAACAATTTCGACCAAAAAAAACCCAAAAAGTAGAATGTTTAACCATATCCAAAATTCTGCCACGGTTTCACCTAATGAAAAAATCAAATCTGTTTGGTAGCATATTCTTTTAATGGGAGAGCAAAGATCTTCGAAATTTGGATTGTTGCTTGGAAGCATTTAATGGAAAAGTATCTTTGGAAGTATGTTCTTCTAATGGGAAAGCGAGGATTTTGGAAATTCAAATTGTTCTGTGGAAGCATTTATTGTTTACTGGAGAAGATTAAGATCGTAATCTTTTTGGAAGCTGCCTCACATGATATTCTTTTGTCATTTTGATTTTGGTGTACATGGTATTTGGTACTTGCAGAGTTTGTAACCTAGTTAAAAATGTTCAATAAAGTGGTGAAATTTTGAACCAATTTTATAGAGCTTTCAGTCCGGTCCACATTTTTTGAAAGGCTTGTTGTTCTTTTGATCTCAGTCCAAGCTCCTTAGTAATGCTAATATTTTTCCTCTATTGTAATGAAAATTTCATTTAACAGGGTCGTATTGCTGAATTCATAGACGGTGGGACGGCGTGCTTATCTCCAAAAAGTCATACAACGTTGTGGGGAATAGTTTCACCATTG
>SNQJ01S0069887.1:1224-18193 GCA_010110895.2 Picea sitchensis | reverse complement strand
AATTATTTTTATTATGGTTAATTATAATTAGTTTAAATTTGATTTTTAATTTGTGTAATGTTATTTTTTTCATAATTATTAATTATAATTAATTTAATTTTAATTTTAACTTAAATATTATATGATTAAAATAATTATTATGGTTTGTGTTAACTATTTACATTATAGTTTATTATGACTAGTTTAGATATAATTTTTAATTTTTAGTTTATTATGATTTGTTTAGATATAATTTTTAATTTTTAATTTTTAATATTTATTCTTTATTTTTTTTATTCATTATAATTATTTTTAATTTATAATGTAAGATTATTTATATTTAATTATAATTAATTTGTCATATTAGGAATTAATTTAAATTTATTTTGAATTTGGGTAGTATAATTTACTTAAATTTAATATTCAATTTAATAATAATAATAATAATCTATTTTTAAGGTCACAACCAAGCCATACTAAATTGATAAAATCTACGAAGTCTAAGGAGGTATACATACCCTACCCCCTTTCTATTTGAACTTCTAATTTTTTAGGAGAAAAATTTATAAGTTCCATAATAATAGATTAAATCCATTTTTAAATTCTAAAATATTATTTAAAAAAATTAATTTAAGAACAAAATTGACTTTTTTTTATACAAATTTAATAATTTGTTTTTTAATTTAAAACATATTGTTGACTAAAAAGACTAAGGTATGCAACAAGCATCCATTCATGGTTTGATTTTGACCTCCAAGGAGACCGCTGGAGGAGGGGGTGTTGATCCCTCCTACCTTAATGTTCTAAGTCGAAGAAAGGTACACTCCACCTAGGAACACACCAACAATCCCAATAGAAAGGTACACTCCACCTAGGAACACACCAACAATCCCATATTGGTAGAAGGAAACAAAAAGTACATATGAAGCTCGAGGGGCACGGAATGTTGATATTGCCAAACAAAACATAGATCTTGAACAACCCAATTAGGAGCAACCACTTCTTCATGGTTTTCTCCATTTCATAGTTAATGCAGTGGAAACTCCTAAGTACGAGATCACCATGACAAAAATAGGTGAATACATACAATATATGCAGGACCAAGTTGTTATTGGCAAGTTCATGGGAATTTGGCCCACTGGAAATCCTTGATTTGGTGGATCAATACGCGCTAGAAGCCAAAAGGCCACATTGATTTGAAACTAGGCTTGAACAGGTTTTATACAACCATCTTCACTAACTTGGAAGATCGAGAAAGGGTATTTGAGAATGCATCTTATTTCATTAACTCTACATGACTATATATTCGCCTTTGGACGGAAAAATTCATCTTAGACAAGGAGGACTTCATAGGCGCACCCATTTGGATAAATTTATATTCTCCGCCTCTAGATTTTTGGGATGTTGAAATATTCAAAGGAATTGGAAATGCCTTCGTATATTTTATTAAAATGTCAGAACTAACCAAGGAAGGTCATTATACTTCATACATTCACATTTGTGTCTATATGAATGTCTCAAAAGATTTGTTGGATTCAATATATTTGAGTTATCAAGACACACATTGTATCTAAACTATTGATTATGAGTATATATATTTACGATGTTGAAAATTCTATGAACATTGACATCTCTTTCAATATTTCCCATCTAAACTATTGATTATGAGTATATACATTTACGATTCCAAAAATTTCATGAACATTGACATCTCTTTCAATATTTCCCATTAAATGTTCTTCTCCCTCTGGAAAAGAATTTTGCACCAAAATATCTATAGGTATTTGAGAAAGTTACTTTAAGGAAAAAAAAACCAATAAAAGGTTCATAGCCATCCATGCTCACAAAAACATTAAAACTAGCAACAACTTTAAAATATTGTTCAAAAACCCTCAGAAGCCCAAAACTTGCATGTTCTTTTCATTGATTATTTTTAGGGAAGGAGTGACAACTTTAGCATACTATCAAAACTAGCAACAACTTTGAAATATTGTTCAAAAACCCCAAGGAGCCCAAAACTTGCATGTTCTTTTCATTGATTATTTTTAGGGAAGGAGTGACAACTTTAGCATACATGTTTTCTAGTTTGGTTTTCTTGGATTTAGGTTCAGAATGACAAACTTGGTGGTTTGGGCACCAAAACCTCCATTTTTTTTTAATATCTCTCAATATTTCTATTTTCACATTATTTTGTATATATTAAATTAATAATGTTTACTGTTTTTAACATGTTTTTTTTCACTATATCAAATTATTAAGATAGATACATCTTCCGTTCTTGCTATAACATTTTATTGCATTAACCATTTTTAAAATAAGGTATATGTTGCATTATTACACAACCACATCTACAATCTAAAAATAAATAAAAAATTGTTTGATAATGTTAACACCTTCCCACCCTGCACTAACACAAGCCTTTGTAATTTAGAGGATATATTTGACTTTCTTAATTTTAAAAAATATAAAATTAACATTATACATTTTGAAAAAATAGCCATGTACAAGAACAATGTGTTCTCTACCATTTTACAATTTTTTTTAAGGAAATTTCATCATTTCAATTTCTTAAATTTCATATTTTTACTAGTTATTCAAATTCATTATGAAATTCATTATGAAAGTATCTTGAATGATCCCTCCAAGTTAACATATAATTATTTTTCTATATTTACATTACCACTAACATATCATGAGAGACCATAATTAGTTTACACCCACCCTCAATCAATCTCTTAAACCAAAATGACCATTTCATAAACGATATCTTTTTATATTTATTCAATATTTGCTTGCACTCTATAGGTATTTAGGTATTGTAAATGTCTATATAATTGAACAAAAGAGAAATGGTACCACCTTCACTCTACCATTATCCTAAATGTCCATATAGTTGAAAAAAAAGCTGTGATACCACTTACAGCAGTGCAACTTAATATTCTCGGGCCATTCATTAATGTCCTAACACTAATCAGAGTTGGTTTTCCCATATTCTTCACTTGAGCTATGGAAATATAGTAGTTTGTGTTACTCATGATCGAAGTTATTGCAACGACCGATCCTTGGAGAAAAGCTCCATGCATAAATATTGCAATGGCCAATAAAAAAGTAATCCTGTAAAATGGTACATTTCGTAAAAAGTTACATAAAATGAATAAAAATTTGTCAAAAACATTGAAACCATGGTTAGCAATTTTTTTAAATATTATATAATCATTTCAGAACATGTCATGTCGATATGAATCTATTAAAATAGTGAGAGGAATTTCTTAAATACCATGAAGGAACAAGGTTGGTGATGATGGCTACACTTTCCTTCTTCCAGTTTGACCGATAATTGCCATAACAAACGCAAGCAGTTGCAACATTTACGATCAGTTGAGCCACTGGAAGAAGCAATGGTGAAACTATTCCCCACAACGTTGTATGACTTTTTGGAGATAAGCACGCCGTCCCACCGTCTATGAATTCAGCAATACGACCCTGTTAAATGAAATTTTCATTACAATAGAGGAGAAAAATTAGCACTACTAAGGAAGGAGCCTGGACTGAGATCAAAAGAACAACAAGCCTTTCAAAGAACGTGGACCGGACTGAAAGCTCTATAAAATTGGTTCAAAATTTCACCACTTTATTGAACATTTTTAACTAGGGTTACAAACTCTGCAAGTACCAAATACCATGTACACCAAAATCAAAATGACAAAAGAATATCATGTGAGGCAGCTTCCAAAAAGATTACGATCTTAATCTTCTCCAGTAAACAGTAAATGCTTCCACAGAACAATTTGAATTTCCAAAATCCTCGCTCTCCCATTAGAAGAACATACTTCCAAAGATACTTTTCCATTAAATGCTTCCAAGCAACAATCCAAATTTCGAAGATCTTTGCTCTCCCGTTAAAAAGAATATGCTACCAAACAGATTTGATTTTTTCATTAGGTGAAACCGTGGCAGAATTTTGGGTATGGTTAAACGTTCTATTTTTTGGGTTTTTTTTGGTCGGAATTGGTTTGAATTTGGGGATATAAATTTGGATAAAATTTCTATTTTATGTTGTTTAAATTGTCTTTCTGAATGCATAAATGAATTCGGCATGCTGGAAACCGGAGCACTCTGATTATACAAACTTAGTCACTCAAATCTGCAGATCTAAAAATCTAAGTTTAGAGTACTACAATATTAAATGCATTTTTATTAAGTTGTTCTTATTGTCATTTAACTTAACCTATGAAAAACACATATAGGTCGATGATATGAATGGAAACAACTTCAAAGGAATTGAAAGGCGAGGAAACACACTGTGGCAAGACATCTATGTGAACATGTATAAACTATTAGTTAGTCTTTTTTTTTTGTCATAATTTTTGGAGATATTTGTCAGAAATTTGTTGAGAAATTGTTAGATCAATAGATTTGAGTGATTAATTCTGTATAATTCGAGGGCCTAGAAGTTTTTTAGCATGCTGAATCCATTTCTACATTCAAAAATAAATTTTAAACAACAAAAAATAGTGATTTCGTACAGATTTATGTGGTCCCATTAGACTAAAAATACTAAAACATAGAACAATTAAACAACACCAATATTTAGATTAAATATGAAAATTTAAATAAAAAATACATTAACACTAAAAAGAACAAGAACTCAGAAAACCAAAATATAGATAAAAAATAAAAGATGATGTACTTTTTCAATAGATGCTTCCTTTTCCCTCGGTTTTATATTTCAATGTCTATTCATGGTATACTTTCCTTCCATTCCTCTCTCTTTGAGCTTCTATTCAACGATGTTAAATGTCATTAAACTAGTAATATGACAAAACTAATCAAAGTGTCCATGTAAGGACTAAAATGATTTGCAATTGCATTGGATAACTATATTACAACTACTTTGTTTATCAAGTTAAAGGTAGAACCACTTTGGATTTAATTATCAATATATGGAGTATAATTGTACCAATTTAATGCACTTATCATATATATGTAGGGTTAGTAGTCAAAATCATTGGGCGGAGGGTATCTCTTACTGGTTTGGTCGTGTTTATTTCTTATTTTGTATAAATTTAATTATTATCTTTTTTAAATGGAGATTTTAACTTGTTTTAAGTTAATAAATTTTAATTTTTTTTTCTACTTTTAAAATTTAATATTAATTTAAATTTTTCAAATACTTTCTTAATTTATCTTAACTTAATGTTGATGAACTTAATTTCACTGATTTCTTCCTATTTGATTGGTTACACCAACAAGAGATATGTTTTCCATTTGATTGGTTACACCAACACACCACATATTCTTGCTTTCTCATCAATAATTATTATATAGATTGCACATGCATGATTTTGTGTCTATTGCATTTTTTTCTTATATAGCCTAGCTTATGAATGTCATGGCTTCATGAATCATGCCCACCTTATGATTGACTGAGCACTTATGTCATTTTAATATTTGATGAGCTTTGTGTAGGTATCATGCCTCACTATTGTAGGTGAGTATTTTCCAGCATAGCCTATACCAGGTATTGGAAGAACCGATAGGGTATAACTAAATGTTTTTGGTTATACAAACTCAATGTAATGGATGGAATTCAATTTCAAGGTCTGTATTTATGAAAAAAGAAATTTAAAACTTGTTTTTGGTTATACAAACTCAATGTAATGGATGGAATTCAATTTCAAGGTCTGTATTTATGAAAAAAGAAATTTAAAACTTCCTCGCAACTGGTCACCTCTAGCTACTCTTTGGAAAGATATTAGTGTCAACTATTTTCGCATCCTAATCCATTAAAAGTGATGAAACGATAATGGAATACTACGTATAGCTACTCTTTGGAAAATTATCAGTGTCAACTATTCTCGGCAATGAGTGGTGTCAATCCAAGCCTAGTTGGTTGAGTTATGCCTCTACGAAGCCCAGAAACCAAGAGGTCTTACCAATAGTCCAATTAATTAAATATTTTAGTACTTGTGAGAGCAAGTGTTTTAATCTCAAGTTCAATGGAAATGTATTATAATGGTATTTAGTTATCCATGAATGAGGTTCAAATCATTTTTAGGAGAATGAACCCCTGTTTTGCCACTAAATCCCAAAACACTCCCAATCACTGCTAAAGAGCCGATCGAGCTACTGAATCTATTGGGCATCCATGAATTTGTACTTATCAGATTTGCAATTGTGTTTTAATGGTCATGGAAGGTAGATTCCAATTTTCAAAACACTTAGTCCATTCTGAAAAAAGCTATAAAAATGAGCAAATTGCTCACTTGGGCCTATACTTGTGCAATTAATTTGAATATTATATAAAATGATCAAAAGTAGAAATTAAATTAGGTTCACAATATATAACTTTGTTTTATGGATGTTTTAAATTACTATGTAAAAATCCAATTTTTCTAACAATACTTAGTTACTTTTTATAGAAAAAGAATGCACATGTTTCCTGACAAGAATTTACTACCTAATTGAAATAATTCCTTGAAAACTAGTTACAAAATTGTAGAGAAGTGTTTATATTTGTGAGTAAAGTTTTATTCAATTTTATAATGTTCATTTTATATTTTAAATATAATATCAGCAAAGACATAAACATATGAGGTTAAGATTTAGTGTAGGGCTCGAGGACCTTAATACAATATAACAATTTTTTTCTCATTCCTCAAATCTTTGTTTTCATCAATCCCCTCAAATCTTGGTTTTCACCAATCACACAAAATTCTCCATGCATTAAACTATATATATTATGCATTAAACTATATATATTGAAAATCCAACCTCCAATAGCTAGTGCATGAAGAAACCAAAATTTGCATTAAGCTAGTCATAAACCTCAAAGGTTATCATATACATAATGCAATATTTCGGAAAAAAATTACATCTTAATATGGCTTGGGAAGAAAGATGATAAATTAAATACAAAAAAGCCATTATGTGTGTTTTCCCTTCCTCCGTCCACTCCATGACATAGAGTTAGATGGAATGAATGAAGGGATATGTGTCAACTTTGAGTAGAAAGAGACACGCTTACCATTTCTCTATGCACATCACCAAAGAAAGAGAAGAAGATTTGGATGAGAAGTAAGAATCCTCAAATAGCTTGAAGACAGTGAACGGATCCCCATCAAAACCATGAGCGACTCCTACATCAATACTCTATCTACCATTGGATAAAAGTCATAACATTAGATCATAGTTTTCCTTTAATATTGTTGGGAATGATTTTGTCTTTGCCATTAGTAAATCTACCTTTAGAGAGTCAATCCAAATTTGATTGTTGCGACCTCATTGTGCACAACACCCACAACTTCTTCTTCTCAGGATGTTGATATTATTCCTCCATTACCATGTTGGAAGAAGAGATTCCCCTATGTCGTTCATATTGATCCACCTTACTATCCTTTATTTTTCCTAAATGAAAAGTTGGCATTGCTTCTCCTTCTCTTCAATACCAATGATCTTACTGATATTCTCCTTTTCTTCAATACTAATGATTTTACTGATATTTGACTTTGTGTGCTTATACACTCTTTTAGAGAAGTCCTATTGTAAATGGCCATGAATGAGACAAAATCAATACCGAATAGGGAGACCTCGTAGTCTATGATTTGAACCCGTCCATCTCAGAGACAAAATCAATACCAAATAGGGAGACCTCATAGTCTATGATTTGAACCTGTCCATCTCCACCTTCTTCAGTGATGAGTTTAATAGGAAGATTTTCATTTGTAGACATGTTTACCAATATCTTTAGCATGCTTTGGTGTGCTAGGGTTTCCAAAGCAAGGTATAAAGAAAAAACCTAACTTGCCCCGAGTGGCTCTTAGAACCTTCTCATTGCAATAGTGAAATGAAAAAATAGGTAGATTGACCTAGATTTAATGTTCACCTCTCACATCCCAATTCAAGTTAAGAGAATTATACAGTCGCCTAAGAACCAATCCCGAGTTCTGGAAAACCCAAGGGTAGACATTAAGAATTGATTTCTTATCTTTAGTTTTTACGGTCAAAAATGTGTAAGAACCTCTTTTTAAGGGGGAGATCTAAACCTTTCCCCTAGCTACCTTTTCCCATGAATATCCAATCTAGAGAACAAGCCTATCTTTATGGGGTTTTGGAGTGCTAAAATACTCTATCTAGGATCTTTGTGCTAACTCTAGGTATTCAATAATCCATTTTGTTGGTAAAAAGTTGAGGAGTTTCAGATGATGGGAAATATTTGTTTCTCTACCTTAATCTTTTTTTTACTAACCTTAACTCTCCTCCACTTTCAACCTCATCTTCATCCATCTCAAGTGAGTTTTTCATTCATATATATCTCTCTCCATATATATATATATATGAAATCTTCATAATTGGATCTATATGTAATAGTTTTATTTGAGATGATTTTCTGTAATCTATTTAAATATATTTAAATAGTTAAAAAAATGAAGTATTCAATACAAGAAAAAAAACTAACTAGTGGAGCTTTTTAGTGTTACAAGATTGTGTAAAAAAAAATATATCCACTAAAACCTACATTAATGAAAACTAGCTTTTTTGCATAGGTTTTACTAGATGTTTACTATAACTAAAAATTCTAGTTGTTGAGATGTTTTAGAGAACCTTTTTCCCACTTAATTTGCACTCTGCTTACCTACCATTTCTCTACCTTTTGACCTCACATATCACAACCTAAAAAACTACTTTACAACTCTTATACCAAGGGGTTCAATCATTTCATTCATTCTTGTGTCATCATCTTTTTTTTTAATATCTGTGTGTCATGTGGTACTACTTTATTAAATGTTTCATTCTCTTGTCATTGCACTGAGAATATAAGAGTCAATAATATCTACAAGTCAATGCTCCAATCAAATTCTCAATCAATTATGTTACAATAATTTTCAATCAATTACTCAATATAATGTTATGTGCCACTCAATATGCTTAGTCGCTTTGTTCTTTGTATGCCCGATTTGAATTCTCTTCATGTTCAATATTCAATGAAATCTCTATGCTTTGTAAAAATCCCTTGTTTGTTGCTAAGTCAAAATCTCACCTTGTCAATCTCTTTCTTCTTCTGCGTTGTCTAAACATTTCCTTTGCTTAACCAACCACGAATATTCTCAATAAATGCCCTATCATGCATCTTCAATACTAATGTGATGTTGTGATGTCTTTAATTCTAGAATTCTTTTTCATTTTTCTATCATTCCAATGCTAGTCATCAGGGCTATTATCAGTCCTCATTCCTTCTTTGGTCGATCTCTTGGTCACACATCTCTTTACTTCTTACAAGTGGCCGAATGAGTCCTGATTGTGCCACTACTCAGTCGGCATAAATAAAAACTGGATGCAGTAACCAGAACGTTGTCTCTCACATAGGATATTGGTCGGGTCAGGGAAGCCACACATTTGGATCAATGCCACATGTTAATAATCGAATCGAACAGCCCAATAAACATATCGTATGATGAAAATGATACGGATCTTTACTTTCTAACTCCACGTGACATCGATCCGACCCGACGGCTACTTTTTACAGATCGTACGTCCTGAAAAGAAACATGTAGCGCAGATCCTATGGCCTGAAAGCCGATCTGACGGCCTGGGAATAATTTATTGATTGTCGACGGTCGGCCGAATGAGAAAGTAGCAGGGAACTGTTCGCAACAGTTCCAGATCCTCTCATATCGGATTGTCATTGACCTAAGCTCGGCTCTCTGATGTCGGACCACCATTGACCATTCCGCCTGCTAATCCTGCTCTATACAGCTCGAAAAATTAAACATGAGCACAGCCACTTTAAATAACAGCTTGATGAGAATTGTTTACATCATCCTAACTCTCGACCTAACAATGAACTAATTAAACTTTTACTTTGTCGATGGCAAGTTAAGTTTGAAAATGACAAAGGCGTAATTCAAACGTAAGAGTTTTGTGCGTAGCCTCTGGTTGCATGATTGGCATCGTTTTGGGGAAGTTGCCAAGTACATGTTCACAAGAGTCGTTGGTCACCCGTTTATCAAAATTTCCTAAAGAGTTTAGAGAATTCAACATCCTTGTAAAAGAGGTGCCTCATATATATTGGCCTCCCATAAGGGACAATGAGTGAATTTAATTGATAGGAAATTAATATTAACATATGATATTGTAAACTACTCCAAAATCCTCGTCAATTCAGTTAAATGTATACGCACTGGTTATATTGAAAGTATGCTAAATAGTCCAGTAAAGTAGGATTGAAATTACTATACTGAATTGCATAGCATTGATAATTACCTGCAGGGCTTGTATTTGATAACTGAAAGCTCATTAATAGGTTAAATGGCTTAAAGACATGAAATGAAAGAAGTCTCGCAATGTATTGAAAAGGCTCGGAGCAATAGTTATGTGTCCACCACCAGAACCTCGCTGCATTCGGCACTACTCGATTCTACAATCTATACAATTTCAAGTTCAATCGTGTTAACCCACTCAAACCGGACAAACCTATATGATACAAAGTATTGTCAAGAGACTTCATGAGAATATGCATCATAAAGCTCTCACTTGAACCCAATGCCCAGATCCCAAATCACCCAAATCACTAACAATAAGACCTTCAGCGAAATTGGAAAATTCTGAAGTGATGTATCAATTTTTTACCAACTGTAAAATCTTCAAAAAAATTGCAAAAATATAAATGGACAACAATTAACCTTTTCTCCACTCCAAAATATAAAGCCTGGGTAAAGATCCAATCTACTAACTAAAAAATCTTCATGAAAATTGAAAAACTAGGAATCGACATCAATCGATCTTTTCTCCACTCCTCTAGATACAAAAAGCTCTACCTATCTTTTAACTGTACCTTTGGTAAACCACGATCTCTTATGTCCAGCAGACACCTCCAGTATAATTGAATACCCACCCTTATCAAATTGTTCCTCAACTGCCCTAAGATGGCATACAAATAACTTCACCAGCAGACACCTCCAGTATAATTGAATACCCACCCTTATCAAATTGTTCCTCAACTGCCCTAAGATGGCATACAAATAACTTCACCAGCCCTGATGCGAGCATCAGGCTCATTCTTCCGCTCCATATAACAAGATCACACCTGACAAAATCTCCCCGCAGAAATAAAACCACTATGAATGCCATACAAACCCATGACAATGATGTTTTCTAAGCCTTTCTGCCACTACAATGGAGTTATGAATCGATATGACAAATATAATGGAAGTTCTAAGAATGTTGGCTTACCTTGTTCTAGTGGGAGTGAGCTGAAACATAGAAGAATCCCTTGTTCTAGTGGGAGTGAGCTGAAACACAGAAGAATCCCTTGTTCTAGTGGGAGTGAGCTGAAAAACAGAATCCAAGATGATATTCTAGAATCTGTAGTTTCAAGTTGGGTTTTAGGAGCATTAAACTCTACCTTTTTGGCATTGATACTTAAGAAAGTTGTTCCCCGTACATTAGAACAATTTAGGTCAATCTCTTTGTGTAATGCCATCACAACTCTATTTGAACCCATTTTTCAACATAATTCAGTGCCATCTTTGTGTAATTCCATCACAACTCTATTTGAACCCATTTTTCAACATAATTCAGTGCCAGTTCAACATTACAAATGTTGATTTCCTGTTACTCATGATTTGAATATAAGTTGGCTAAGTGTCATAGAATATTCAACATCTTACACTTCACCAATATATATATGACATGTATCCAACATTTACCTCTTCAATTTTGTGTGGACCATATGAAAGAAAGTGTCGTTTACCTATGGAATAATCTACGTGAAAGGAACAAATATTCAACACATGCAATGTGAACTAATTTTAATCTACTACTTGGTCCCTTGGTCCCTTCCATGTGAAAAACTCCAAATATCTATTGTATATACACATATAACATCAACCAAAATCAAATGACAAATAACTAATATTTAATTTAAAAAATAAATATAAAATAATAATTACTAGAAGAGAGGTGGAGTACCCTCCTTCACCATCAAACCCCCTCTATCATCCTCTCCATGTATGTGTTAGATTTTCTTAAATTTTCATTAGCAATAGATTAACAAGAGTATGTTGATCTTCTCTTAACATTAAACATCCATATACTAAAAATAAACAGAATCTAGAAGAAGATAAACAAGCACAAGAAGACACAAAGATTTATCCTGGAAAACCCAACCAACTTTTCTTAAAGATAATCTTTAATGCAATACAACCATTAACAAGCTCTCTTCACAAGATAAAAACCAACAATGAAGAAACCCTGAGAACAAGTATTTATCTCTTATTTTTGTCAAACCCTAGAAAGGGTAGACAACTGAGTAGCACCACATAACCTTAGCACAACCCTTCTAGAAGTAGTGCACAAGAGAAACCACCAAGAACCACCAATAATATCCTTCCCCAAGTGGGCCACACTCTCTAAGAGAACCAGAAAACCAGAAATAACGAAACTGCCACAACTGCAATGCCTAGTGCGCACTACAAAAGGAGAACTGTTTGACTGTACAAATGAAATGATCCAATCCTATACTTATGTTAATATGGATTCCGTTTTGGGGGATGACCTCTTATTCTGGGTATTCAAATTTACTTTATTATTTTTGTGGGTCGACTTCTCTTCCTGGAAATTATATTTCCACTTTATTATTTTCATGTGGGTCGACTTCTCTTATGGGGTGTTCTTCAACTATTCAATGTCTTCCTTTGACTTTTGGAATCTTCCTCTTCTCCAAAAAAGGTTTTTTGGGAGGGAATATGTCTCGTTGCTACCAAAACATCAACACTCCCTCTTAGCTAGGGAGGTATTCTTCCAAGATGTTTTCTTCTAATAGTCCCAATCACACCCATCCATTTCACATGGCATGGGTAAGACTACCACCATAGTATTAGGACTACGCTTATGAGAATCTAGTAGTCCCAAGGCTACCACCATAGTCTTATGACTATGCTATGAGCATATAGTAGCCCAAGACTACCACCATAGTCTCATGACTACACGATGAACATGTAGTAGTCCAAGACTACCACCATAGTCTCATGACTATGCTATGAGCATATAGTAGTCCAATACTACCACCATAGTCTCACAACTACGCTATGAGCATCTAGTAGTCCCAAGACTACCAGTATAGTCTCACGACTATGCTATGAGCATCTAGTAGTCCAAGACTACCACCATAGTCTCATGAATATGCTATAAGCATCTAGTAGTACAAGACTACCACCATAGTCTCACGACTATGCTATGATGTTTCTCCTCTCCTAGTAGTCACAATCGTACCCATCCATTTCACATGGTATGGGAAAGAATACTACCATAGCTCCAAGGCTACTTCATGGTCCCAATCACACCTAGCCATTTCATATGGCATAGGCAAGACCATGCTACAAGTCCCTATCACACCTAGCCACTTTACATGGTGTAGGCAAGACTTGTACCAGGCTACACATTACTCCCTCAGTCACTTCACATGACTGATCTGGGAAACCCTTGGCCAAAGAGAGAGCCCACTGGAGGATAAACATCACATCTCTGTCTCAATGAGGGTGGAAATTTTGCATCACACCAAGCTTGTCTCTGAAGTGCTCATACTTCACTCTAGATAGAGGCTTTGTGAGAATGTCCTCTTTTTTCTCATCAGTGGATATGTATCAGAGCTCCATTGCTCCTTTATGCACCATGTATCGGATGTAATGGTATTTTATATCCATATGATTTGAATTGTCCTAAAATACTGGATTCTTTGAAAGCTTGACAAAACTTTGATTATCACAATATATCAAAGTTGGCTCCAACTCTAGATCAAATAACCCTGAAAGTAACTTTTGAAGCCACACTGCTTCACGAATTGCAACACCAGCTGATATATAATATTCCTCTGATGTACTGAGTGTCAATGATGTTTATTTTATGCTCAACCATGAGATCATACCTGATCCCAAACTGACGCAACATCATGATGTGCTTTTCTGGTCCATTGCACTCCTTGCCCAGTTAGAGTCTATATAACCTTGCAAATTTACATCACCACCACAGACATATCTGAGTCCATATCCAACCGTACCATGTAGGTACCTCATCACATGATTTTTTGTTATCCAATGTACATGTCTAGGCTCAACCATGTACTGACTCAATGTGTTCACTGCAAAGCATATATCCAGCTTGGTGTTAACCAAGTACATCAAAGATATGATCAATTGTCTATACATCATGGGATCAACAAAATCTGAAGATGAATCACTCAAGAGATTCATATTCATATCCATAATTGTGGCCATGGACTTGCAATCCATCATCTCAAATCTCTACAGGATCTCAACTCTACATTTTTCTTTGCTAAGGAAAATCTCATCTGCCCTCTGCCACGCCTCTAATCCCAAGAAATAATGCATCAAACCCAAATCCTTCATTTCAAAATATGAAGTGAGCTCCCTCTTGCACCCATCTATGAGTTTCTAATCCCCTGTAAGAAACAAGTCATCCACATATAGTACCAAGATCAATGGGAAACCATCTTCAACCTTGTAGTAAGGGTTGGGATCTGCATCACTCTTGGTAAACCCCAAGCTCATCAGATAATTGTCTATTTTGACATACCATGTCCTAGGTGCATGCTTAAGCCCGTACAAGGCTATGCTCAATTTTCAAACATGGGACTCCTTCCCATGGATCAAAAACCTTTATGTATACTCTGTGTACACTTCTTCTTCAATTACACCATTAAACAAGGCATTCTTGACTTCCATCTAGTGTAATTTCCATCCCATAACAGATGCAATAGAAATAATAGTTCTAATGGAAGTGTACCTTGCTACTGGAGAAAATGTCTCATCATAATATTCTCCCTCTTTCTCGGAGAATCCTCTAGCCAAAAATCACACTTTGTACTTATCTATGTTGCCATATGCAATATGTTTGATCTTGTAGATCCACTTGGAAGTCACCATTGAACTCCCTTCTGGTCTCAGAACCACTTCCCATTCATCATTCTTCATGATTGGATTGGTATTATATAGTTGTAGGATGGTTAGATTATATCCAAGATAAATACACCAAATATTATGATACATATAACATAATCAACAATATTAGTGAAACCCCAAAGTTCTTATGCAAGAATGTTATCTTGTGATATAAGGGAAGAATCTACTTACTGCCATCTTCAAATTTTCAACTAAGGGGATTAAGAGAATTTTGTGAATCTCTAGGAGTAGAGAATGTAGATTTTTTCAAAACATACTATAATACATATCAATCATTTTGTTGGGAAGGTATGCCTAAATATGTACAAAAATAAATAGAGGATTCTAGCAGATGTCAAAGAAATAAAAGTAAAAGGCTTACAAAACCTAGATTACTCCAACCTTTACATATTTATATAGATCAAAAATGAAAAGCAAATTCCAAGGATTTTATAGAAGGATTTTCATTGTTCGAGGATAAGGACAAAATCTTCATCGCAATTTATTGATTAACGAACTATGCACTTTTATGTGTATTAAGAAAGCATGTATCACAAAAAAAATCATAGAATCCTTCTCTAAATTTTTATAAACTACAATGATGCCCTAAGGTTATTGTCAACAATAGGGATACCAACTTCAAAAGTAATTTTTGGAGGAATTTTAGCAAACAACTTAGAACATTGCTCAATACTAGTTCCACTTATCACCCCCAAATAGATGGTCAAACAAAGAGTGTCAATAAATGACTTGAAACATGTATTCATTGATTCACTACCAATAAACAAAAAGAAATGTTCCATTGATTACATTTAGGTGAATGTTGGTGTAACTCAATTTATCATAAATCCTCTTGACATATGATGCCCTTCAAATCCCTATATGTTTATGAAAAATAATGTAACAATGTTAGACCAATAAAAACTAGTTGGGAGGGTGTTATGTGCTAAATCATATTTTCTTTCTTTAGAATCAATCATGTAGACCCCTGAGATATAAAAAATTAATAAATTTTTAACAATAGTTATCATAAGGAGTGGAACATCAATTACCTTAAACAATGTTCCTTATTGATGGGAAACCCAGTTTGGAATAGTGCTCCATAAGTATATTACTAATGATTATAAATCCAACTCATTAGCCATAGCATGTTGGAGAGACTCCTCGACTTATAGAAAATGAATTACAAGGCACAATGAGCATTAGTAGAAAATTTTTGTCAAGTATTGTCCTAGCCTTATCTAACAACATAGACTAGGCTAAAACAACTATGAATCTATTGCTACAAATTAAAAATCAAGACAATTCTCTTACTCAAGGTAAAATATAAAAATAATCCAACAATAGCTAGCCCTCTTTACACAAGGTATGCAATCTTTTTTTCTAATGTCTCAAGGATAATAACTCCCTCCAATAATGTCTCTTGGCCTTCCCATTCCCCATCATAATACACATGTGGAAAAATTAGTCTTCGGGGTAGATATACAAGTGTCAAAATGTGGGTGAAAGGTGAAATACATCCATTCCCCTGAAGCCTTTTATCCAAGTTTAATTTAGGAAGCATTTTCAAGTCACTTTTATGTTCCTAATATTAATATGTGCAAGCCAACCTCATTGAGAAAAAATACACTTTCTCTTGTATGTAATTTCCATAAGTTTAATTAATATTCATCCAAGCTACTCCCATAATTTGATCTAGGTAAGTGTGAGTCTTGGAAACATAATTTGGACAAGGTCAACCTTTTGAGAGAACCTCATAATATTCCATCACAACATTAATCATATTAATTCAAGTGAATCATTCCAACAAAATGAATATATAAATCTAATCATTAGTAAATTTCTACAAATTGCAAAAAAAATAGGGCTCGGGAGAGGTGTTACATTGTCCCCCTCTTTCAAAACTAATGTCATCCTTAACATTCCAAATCATACTATGTTTCCAAACAACTGGCATATCTAGTAATGGTGAACAGGTCACAATGGTGATAAAATCACCACACATGAACAAACCATGATGAAGAATAAATCTC
>SNQJ01S0069886.1:64556-81723 GCA_010110895.2 Picea sitchensis | reverse complement strand
TCTCATAATGTCTATAATCAAACTCTTCACCAATAACTCACCTAAATATTTGTTGTATTCTATGTTTCATCAAACTCATCATGCATGTTGGTTGATTTGGTAATTTCGCACTTCAAATCAAGCCAATATCATATGCAATCTTCCTATTTGGTGGTAATCCATGTGGCATGTCATCGCATGTTATTCCATGTACTCCACCAACAACCTCTTCACTTAAGAAATAATATCATTCTCCTTTATGCTACACTCTCTTGTTGCACTCAATTACTTTCTTAGACATAATGGCATAACATTATTTTGTTTCCTTCATAGTGCATAAGAACGTTTTTGCTGAAAATAGTAACACCTCTTTTGTATATTATTCCTACATTAAAAGAAAATAAAAGGATCATTTCCCATCCTTTGTAATGGGTGCACGTTTATCATACTTTCATGTTATTACCAACAATAAATGGAAAGTGTTATCGCATAAGTTGTAGGTTGGGCAAAGTCTGACCCAAACCACAATATGGTGACAACTAAGAGAACACCTACCCATTGTCACCTCAGATAGGTATTCCCGTCACTTTAGAAGTGAAGTGATCACCTCAAGGGGGGAATCCTGGGTGACCCTAGGGCGAAATGAGATGGAAAATGATACTTATGAATGCATGCCCCTATAGGTCATTTTACAAGTCTTTGAGTACCTACGAAGAGTGTTTGTATCTACCGATACATAAGAAAATCCAATTGTACGAGTGATATGTTAGGTGGAAAAGCAAGTTAAGCTTGTTTTCCCTAATTGCAAAAGTCAACAAAAATATATATCAATGAACAAATGATTATTAGATCTTCCAAATAAATGTCAAGAGTCAAGATAATGATGCAATAGCTAAGCTAGATATAACTAGTACAACTCAAGATTGAAAGAGAAAGACTTTAGCATAAAAGTAATGTTGTTATAAAATAGTGTTGCAAAGATACTCTATCAACCTTGTGGTTGTAGCAAACAAGTTTTTACACCAGAAAAATCAGCCACCAAAAAATTCAAGTAATCCACCCAAAAAGTGTGCTAGGACTAGTAGATTGTAGGGGCAAAGTATTGACAACTTTTGACGATTGAAAAGAGAGTTATTTAGAAAGTTGTTTAGGGTTTTCTGTAGCCCTAATGGCTGTATATCAAATTTGTAACAAGAACAAGAACTACTTGGAGAAAAAAAAGGACTTTTTGGCCTTAGCAAGCTTAGAACACATAAAAAATATTCCAACTTAGATGATCTCAATATCTCAACTTTTTACGATTACCAATGCAATAATTTATTTCTCCAATTCATGAAGATTAGTGTATTTCTATTGGGTAAATGGAGTCTCTTTATTAAACAAGTTGGATGATTTAATTCCTTGGGTTTGTAAGCCCTTTTACTCCCCAAGGAAAACCCTAACCAACCAGGAAAACCTAGGAGGGTGTAATCCCTTTTACTCCTCTTAGTATCCTTTGCACAAAAAAATATTTCAAACAATTACAATGGACTCGGAGAGGGTTTTATTCCCTTATACTCCCAAATAAATCATCACATTAACCTTACAACCAAGAAAAGAGAGCAATAAACATGAAGTCCTTACCTAGTTGAAGCATTAACAAGATGAAACCCTAATTCACCAAGAAAATTCCACCATAAAGAAATAAACAATCCTCCAAGAGAGCTAGTGCATCATCCATCCATACAATAGCAAAGATAAACCATCACAAGATAATATAACCAAGAGAGATAGAGAGAAATTCCCAAGTAGGTCGCACATTTCAGCTAAATATYCTTCTCCACATGGGAGAGCTATGTCAAAATGAAATAGAGTTGATCTCTATTTATAAAAAAAGTTCTAAAACATGTTTGTAGACAATACTTAGGGTAAAACAAAATATAAGGGGTCAACAACCCTTATCTTTCCCATTTACAAAAAATATATTATTTAATTCATACTTTGCACATAACAGAAACCCTAGAAACATGACATCACCCTTCTTTTGGGAAACGTTTGACACTTTTGGTCAAGTCATTGAGTTGGAGAAGGGAGTGCTAGGCCTACAAAGGACAATAGTCTTCAACAAAACCTTTCTTCCATGATCCATGGGTCTCTTCCTCAAAGCGTTCCAAGTGTCCATCATCACCACCACAACCTAGCCCTAGGTGGCGTCAAGCCCCCAAAAGGTGCCATTTTCCCCCTTTCAAGTAAGTTGCTTGGCATGTAGGGGTTGGGAAAGATCCTACAAGGTGTCCTCTAGGCCTCTAAAGGAATTTCATCATCATCCAGAGTGTGGGACTTTGGAATCCAACCCGTGGGATTCAAGCCCCATGGAATCCCAAGCTAGGCTTGTTCTTCCAAAACTGTCCACCAACTAGTTACTGTAAAAACAATTGGATACACCCTCCAAGGATATCAAGTCAAATACATAATTATGAGAAAATAAAATCAATAAAAGATCCATATAACCATGTACATCCAAGCCACCTCATCAAAATAAACCAATGCTCAAATACCCTATGCAATTTTCCAAGTTTAGGTATGGGAGGGTTGACAAAATGACCTATTGGGTGATTCATACCTCAAGTTTAGGGGTGTTTCATGAGGGGACATCTTTCTAAGTTATGTGGATGAGGTTTCATGGATGGGGGGAAGAATGTTTAGCATGGGGTTCATGACACACAATGGGTTGTAGTGTCTCATTTATGGGTGCCTTTGTAAAGGGTGTGATACACCTTCGTTTTCAATGCAACCTTTTTCCAAACCCATTTATTGTTGTTTATTCTTTTAAGATGTTTCTAGGTTGAAGCCAAGGTGGGGATTCTACCTAAGCATGAAAAAATGTTCCCACATTGACTCTACCCTGGTCACATCATGCTTCCCCAATTTGAAAACATGTGTGGGGCTTCTACCTAAGCATTAAAAACATTGCCCACACATGCTCCACCTTGGTTGGCATTTTGTTATTAGTTATTTTTCATGGGTCCCATCAGTTTATTACGAGAGAGACATTTCATTGTCCTCGAGATCCTTAGGTGAACATATAGAAGGTTAATGATTGGATTTTATCTTTTTCCAGCTACAAGCCTCTGGGCCTTCAATCCCTTCTTTCCATGAAATGAGGGACAACCCTTTATTGGGTTAGTATATCCGAAAATCCCAAAAGGTAAGGATATGAGAGGATGAAGTGTGGAATGTGACAAGTATGGTCAGGAATGGAATGATGAATTTTCAAGAGGACCTCCTAGTAGAAGACCTATCCCTAACGGTGACCCACTTGCTAGGGCACAATGTCAACCACCAAAGTAAAACATGACAAAGAGCATAATGTCCAAGCAAACGTTACATAATCAAAAGCAATAATAGATGCAACAAACTCAAATGCCTCAAATATTGAAATGAAACTCACCATAATACTTGGCTTGTACCTCATGAAGCAAGACCCAATGTCTTCCGGAAGCCATCTTATGTGGTTTATACTGTCGTGATGAACCTGGAGCTGTGGCGGCGAGGTGGGTATTTGTCTTTGCAAGTGGAAATTGTTGGTCAAACTTTGTCTTGGTAATCCATGTCTACAACCTGAGGGCCTCGAGATATTATCTCCTTAGCTATCCCTAGGAGTTGGGGATAAAAAAATGCATAAGAATAAATGAGGCCAAATATAATTTAATTCTTATACTATCCCATATTAAATGCACTAGTCTATTAACATCACTCCATATCCTCATAAAACCAAAATAGTTTTTATGGTTGTGGGTGCTTATGTCACAAAGGTGTTATGACCTCCAAATGTTGTGATTCACTTGTTGAGAATAAGTCATGAAGGGTTAAGGAAGGTTGGACCCAATGGTGCTGAAATTAAGCATTTCCAAATGGATTTTGGGCCATTGAGGTCCCAAAGCAAAGCATTCTAACTAACTATGGGTCAAATAAAGGGATCAAATATCTAGGAAAAATACTTTAGGAAATGCTCGAGCTCCTCGAAAGGGTATAAATTTAATGGGCACTCCTACCCATCAAATAATTTTTTTGTTACGGGTTTATTTTTAAAACTACTCTTTGCATGACGTTAATTGTTTGAGGGTATCAGAGGAGGTGCCATTATAGTTATTTTTTCACACTATAGTAAAGATAATGTGAAACCTATCATCCTACTTAGTAACACAATAGCTCCAACCAAGTTTAGATATTGCTTAGTGGCTCACTACCAAAGGGCTTTGGGTTGTACAACTAATTTCATGTCCTTATAAGTTATGTGTGTGTGCGTGTGTGTAATATAGATAGATACATACGAGTAAATTTTCAACTTGTTCCTCAATTTAACATTTTTAAGAATTAAGTATATGTCAATAATGGTGTGCAAATTTTAAAATTGTCAGTATATGACAACTAAAAAAAAGGAAAAATGGGTAAATACCTCTCAAATTTAATCACTTCTCCTCCATGTGGGGGTGGGCTTGAAGTTTGTTTTGATTATGAGCTTATATTGAGATTTGATTAGGTTAGACTTGTGGTTTAGTCGTGGGCATAAGTAAATGGAATATATACAATCCAAGCCTTAATTTTGGGTAGAAATACTTTGGAATTAGCCTCTGTTATATAACTTGTACTATAAAAAAGCATGGGATTTGACTATATAATGAATGATACACAAGGTCGAGGGCCAACGGATCATTTTTTTCAAATATTCTTGAACTTGAGGTCTAAATTGAGGCTTTGACTTGATTAATGGATTGGGGCTTGGTTGTGGGACTATAAAAAAGCACGAGATTGAATGTGTTATGGGCAATGTGGCTTAAGTTCAACTTGGAACTCAAATTTAAACTATGACCATGCCACATGGGTCAATCCTATGGTGAATGAATATGCACATTAGGTAAAGGAGGTCAAATATGTATTTTTTTGTTTCAAATAGTATGAAATAAAAAATACTAAAGGTTAAATACCAAGGGATCCTCATACACAAGTATGATAAGGGTGAGAAGTGTTGAAAACGTATGGTTAAAATTATGCACCAAATTACAAGGAAGATGAGATTTGGGGAGGTCCAAGAGTAGGAATTTCCACATCATGTGATTGCACCAATAACACAATGTTAAATATGTGACATGAAATTACCCACTTTCTTGCCTTGAACTAATCTTAATTTCTTACCTTGTTCCTTGTACACCATGAAGGCTAACATAACATACTATGAGCTTACCATTGTTAGCAATCCAATCACAAATATTTCATAAAATTCAAAGGTTCCATAAGTTGTGGAAACTCGAGATGATGTCAAGCTATCTAAAATACTTACGTTTAGAGGAGAGGACAATGATAATTGAAACAACATTTCAATTAGGGCTTCTCATTTCCTAGGCAATTTTTTTGAAAGAGTAGGGTAGCCTTGTAATGTTTTGTTGACTTGTATTCGTTGACCGAAATGGTGGTTAATAACCAAAAAATGACATGTCCTTCTTCCTTCACTTCATTCTTCACGCTGTACTTTGCACTCAATTCATAAATCTTGAGACTTGACCAAATCTCCAAAAGAATTGAGGTGTCGTAATATAAGCATGCACCACTCGATTCATATGTATGTGGTTTCCCTTTTCTTAATGACCAATTAATGTTTAATAAATTCATGAAGGTAATTTAGTGGGTAATTTTCTTGCATGCTCAAGTCAGACCCTCTATATCAATGTGCGACTGAAGTAGAAAGAAGAGATATGGGGTAAAGTGGGCACCTTTGCACTGCAAGAGGTGGGGTTGTAAGAAGTAGAGGTGAGATGGGGGACATAAATGACAATATAAAGTGTAGAGAAAGGGAAAGGGGAAGGAGGTAATAGTGGGGAATGCATCGTGACTTTTTCCCTCAACCCCCCTATATTCCTTACAATGTGGAATGCGGAGGTATGAACATTATAACAAGACTGTGATCCTTCCACCTTCCCCATTATACATAATGCTAAATGTAGAGTGAGAAGACACAAAATAAAACACCCTTTCCACATATTCTTCCTACATCTCTGATTCTTAGTAAGAATTTATGATTGTTATCCTCATGAACAAAGGACTTTGAATGGCTTGGGCCAACACTTTCTTATTGGAAAATATTACCAAGACATAAGAGGGAAATTACAAATGAATCGAAGGGAAAGGAAAATGAGTTGATGGGTTCTTAAGGGAAAGAAAGGAAAACACATCAACATGAAGTAAAAAAATATATAGAGATATCTAGGGTATGCTACATGGAAAAGAATACAACTTAGAATGAATGATTGTACATGTTGTTGCTGATACCAAATATGCCTAGGGAGACTTTATCCATATATGTTTTGCTAGGTACAACTTGATTGCAATGAGGGTTTGATGCTTTGTTGATTGTGTTCAACAAGTTTTCAAAGATGGGACTTTTCATTCCTTGTGATAGTATTAGTGATTAAAGATATTGCACACATATTTTCTTTAAGGAAATTGTACATTTGCATGGGTTTCCTAGGACTAGTACATTAGACCGAGATATGAAGGTTTTTAGTCATTTTTGGAGACTTTTGTGAAAGAATCTAGGGATAAAGTTGCAATTTCGATCAATATAACACCCACAAATAGATTTCTAGAAAAGATTTGTAAATTGAAGTTTTGGAAACCTATTGAGATGATTATCTTGAAGTAAACTTAACATTGGGATTCAATTTTGATGCAAGTAGAATTTGCATAAAATATTTTTATGAATAGATCAATTAGGAGATCATTGTTTTAGATTATCTATGGACATATCCTATGAGGAGTTATGTATTTGGTTGATTTTCCTAGGGATATGTAGAGTAGTGATGATACTCAAACATTCATGGAATAAATGAAATAGGTGTATGCACATATAAAGGATATCCTAAGGTAGAGAAGTGAATAATATAAGGCACAAAAATGTACATTGGAGTTATAATAATTTTGATGTTGTGAATGAGGTTATGGCATGTCTAGGGAAGGATCATTATCCTAGAGGTGCATATAATAAGTTAAATTCATAGACTATGGGCCCATGTCAAATAACAAATAAGTTTTGAGAGAATGCATATTAGGTGGAGTTTCATTAGGAGTTTGATATTTCACCAATATATAATGTGTTCAATTTATATGAGTACAAATCAATATAAGGTAATGATGCAGTAGAGRCAAAGATAGAGGTTTATTGGCACAACCAAATACCAAAGAAGAAGGAAGAATAAATTGATGAAGTGTTGGATTTGAAGGTTTTCAAATACAAGGCACAATATAAAAGTAGTACTTAGTGAAGTGGAAAGGAATATCCATAAAGTAAAGTACTTGGATTTTTGAATATGAGTATCTGAGACTTTGATAGGGCAAGGGAAACATAGATGACATATAGTGCATTGGAGTTGGCACAAGGATGTGAAAGTTCTTATTTGCAAGGGGAATTTGGTGTAGGAATATCATACACATAAGAGAAATTGTGTGTGCAACCAAGTGTGAGGGAAGACAACAATGAAAAGACACATGTACAAAATAAAGCACGCATAGTCGAAAGTGTTTTGCAAGCTCCATTTAAAAGAAATATGTTGTAGATGATGATACACAAGATAATAAGTTAGGCATAGGAGTATTTGTATTCATGAAGAATATGTGTAGAAGATGGTGTGGCATATGAAGGAAGATGAGCAAGTTGAAGAGACATGTAGGAAGGGATGCACAAAGAAGGTTGATGGTCAATTACAAAATCATTAGAGAAGAAGCCATTACGATAGAACCACATACATGACAACTGTATGTTAGTGTTGGTTGAGTGTATAAATAGGATGATTCAGAAGGAGATCAAGTTGGTTTCGAATGTAAGGTTGGCCATTGAGAGGAATGTTGCTAAGGATGAGATTCTAGTGAGTTTGAGAAGGACATGAAGATGAAACTAAGCATGTGGGAGAGGGCTTATAGCTAGATTCAAAGGAATATGSGTGTGAAGGAATAAATAGATAGTAGTGTTGCAAAAAAGAATACCATGGATTGAGGAAGATGCATAAAGGATGAAKATGTAAGAAGTGCTAATGTACAAAATTGAATGCGTTATAAAAGTAATTTAATTATAATGTGAATGAGTAGGCCAATTTCCTATGATGTCCTTTGTCCATGAATATGTAAATGCATGTGACCTTTTCTGCCTTATGCATTAGTAAATTGAATATTTATTTAAGTATTCCATTGCAAAGTGAATTGGTAGAAGAGCCCCATTGTGCATTCCCAACATCAAGTCATGTATGTCCACCGACAACCAACCTTTGTGTCATGTGATATTTTGAGGGAGATATAAATCTTATAGGAAATGGCAACCTTATAGATACAATGCAAAAATTAATCTTAATGCCAATATCGAGCCAAAATTAACTTAGGACTACAAAATAAGTCACACATTACTGAAAGTGGATTCAATAAACCCTAATCAAGGATACATTAAGGGCTAGATGGGATTAATAGGTGTCCATAAAGGCCAAGAAGGAGCCTATGAATAAGCCTATACAAGGTAAAAGAAAATAAAGATGACTCCAAAAAAGTCAAGTGAATCTCCTTTAAAAATGCCCTGTAATTGTGTGTATACTTGTGTGTAAGTGTATTAGATACACATGTTTGTAACATCATCCTCATATTTAAATGTGATTCCTGAAAAACTTTATGTTTTGTAGTATTATTTGTCCTTTAGACATAAGCAACTCATATATGGTAACATTATGAAGTGTCAAAGTGTCTACAAAATGTATAGTATTTAAATGAGAAGTAAGGAGAATAAACCATACCTAAACTTATTGATGATGTAGTCTCTTCACTCTAGGTATAGAAAATAAATGATGTACGATGGTGATGAAAGCAATCTCATTTGGCCATGTCACTTTTTTGCCTTCATCTATAAAAGAACAATCATAACTTGAGGGGTGTATGACCAATTTATATGAGAATATTAATGCTTGGAGGCTTGTAGGATTAGAAGTTATTGGAGTGTATGTCCAATTTATACCAAAATATTGATGATTGAAGGCTTGCAAGCTTATAAGTTCTTATAAGTTATTGGGGTGTATGACCAATTTATATGAAAATATTGATGATGAGAAACTTGTAAACTTAGAATTTATTGATGACTAATAGAACTTGAAGATGTATATATTTATGAACATTTACCTTACATTAGTTAATGCATAAATCTAAAAAAAACTTTTAACATTTAAATCTTAATTAGAATATCAACCTTAATTACCATTATCACATTGTAAGAACAATGCTAAACATTCCATATGAGGAGAATGATCAATATTACTTAAAATATCAAGTAAAGAATTTTAATCAAAGGATTCAAATAAATCCGTATTTGAGAAAAGGAGACAGTGCGAGACTCAATATAAATATAAAACATAGGCATGATAAGCATCAAATTGATCACAACTTCTAAATTAGTGACAATTACAACTATCAAATGAATGAATTTAAAGTTGATAAGTGATGGATGATTTTAAATAGCGAATAAATAAATGGAAGGATCCTTCAAGTTAGAATTACATCCATACCTTATATTCAATTCAATTGGAGGAGTATGTTCAAGTCTTCAAATTTAAATAAAGACTAACTATCACAGTTTCTAAATATAATAGATCAAATATCATAATTACTTTATGACAATTTGAGTCCTTAATGATCCTTTCCATTATTTTTTTAATCAATTTTTAAATATAAAATTTAGATTAGACTACTACCAATGTTATTGTGGACATGTTTGTATATATTATTAGTGTACATAATAGTATTAAGAAAAAAAACATCTAAAACAATGTAGTTTTTATTTAGTTTGTGGAATATATTTATGTTTAAAATATTAATTTTTTTCCCGCAACATCCAATGTTATTGCTTAAAAATATTTTCAATTACATTTAAAAATGGGAAAAGGGCAAAAAAAAATAGAAAGTAATTCCCAACAATGATTAAGAAAACATCCTCAATTATGTTAAAAATAATAAAAAAAAATCTTCATATTATAAAAAAATGTAAAATAACCCCAAACCCCATCCTTAGTAATATCTAATTACAATAAAAGGGGATCTAATTACAATAAAAGGGGTTGCAGGTGGATGGGGTGTGCATCATATTAGACCCCATAAAAAATGGAAACAACCTTTGCTTGGGGCCTAGGAATATCCACAAACAATCAAGCTGAGACATATGCCCTTCTCTAGGGTCTACTCCTCACAAAGGAATCCAATATAAAATCTTTGATAGCCATAAGAGACTCAAGTGCCATTATCAAATCAATGGTTATGAAATCATCCCAATTATATAATAAGCTCACTTTGATCATTGCTCGAATAAACAAGGCAGTTAATATCCCAAACATGGTTTCATACTTTCAGGTCCCAAGAGAATTTTATTCCCAAGTCGATTATTTAGCTAATGAAGCCACCTCTCTTAACCAAGGGGCCTTGAGGGAAAACAAGGGGTGGTTTCATCACATAATCCCTAAGTCTCCAAGATTTATGAACTCAAGAAACGTTTCATCTCCATTAATTACCACATGTTCCAACATCTCTCATATTAGTCCTCAAGCATGGGGAGGGGATATGATCCAAATTGGATCCTTGTGAAAATCTCTTTGCAAACTTTGTAATAAGCATTTAATTGTTTTTTGGGAAAAGTTGAGGAAATGTCCAAAAATTCACTTGGAAGTTGAAACAAACCATTGTGATGGTTGGCCTTCCAAGGCAACCCATTAAAAATGAAGGTTGTGGAGAAAAAGAATATAACATAGACTAAGATTAAATGAAGAAGGACAGTTCTAGAGGGGAGAGCTCTAAGAGGCATTTAAATCAAATATAGTAGGACAAGGGAGACGTTGTGCCTAGCCATGCATGAGACACAACCGCTTTTGAGTTTAATCCACCTTTATATATATATATATATATATATGCTAGTGAGTAACAATGCATAAGGTTTTCTATGCATATCTCACCCTTTTTTTAATCAATTCCTCTTAATGAAAATCCTCTAGAACCTAGTGTTTCCATTTGGATTTCCAGTGTAAAATAAATAAATATCTGTCGTCTCATGATGTTAATGGTTTTGTATACTTGATGTAGTTTTGGTTTAAATTTTTTCTTTCATTCTATGTAAACCGCGAGAACTACAACAGAGCTACGTTGTAATCCTAGCTCTATTCACTGATTTAAATGATTGTTTGAGTGTTGGAATTGGTTGAGTGTATTGCTAGTTAACTATTTAACCACATTCTACAACCAATCTTGTAATTTCTTCTTGCTGGGTGTTTATTATTTTGTGGTGGGTTTGTATGAGTACACAACATTTCAATTAGTTCCAGTACCATACACTACAACATTGTTGTATTCACCCATTATTCACTTATTTGATAACTAGAGTATAGCTACAACACTGCCACATATCATCCATTTGATGTGTGGAGAGAAATTTCAGCTTGAGAATAGTTTTGGAGAGCCTCTGTTGAACATAGGTATGTCTATTGAAAAAAACAACAAAGTAGTGAACCAAATATGAAATAGAGCCATTTTTTTTTGTATGTTTGTAGGTGATTAGAAACATAGAGCATTATTTATTTCCACAGACATCCATGTTGATGAAATGAATATGTCGCATGCCTACCATTTACGGATCATAAGGCATTAGAGCAGGTCCATTAGAGACCATGAAATAACTTGTATGGGCAAAGCCTTGGAGAGGGAGAAGCTAAAAGAGTTGAGAGACTTCAATAATAAAAGTTGAGAGACTTTTATTATTGAAGGCACTTGGCAAGCTAGACCCAATTGATATATAAGAATAATGCTATTACTAATAAAATTTATTTCCATTTATAATCTATATAAACTTATTATTATAAACTAATAATAAAAATAATTAACAACATAATAAAATAATAAAATAATGTACTAACAATCTTTTATCTATAAAAATAATAATTTGACCAAAATATAAATGAATATGATAAAAAAAACTTATAAACAAATATGATGCAATATCAAAGAAGATCTACATAGTGGTAATGTCCTTGCCCCTTGATGCAACCCCCCTTGCCCTTCAGGGTTCTGCGATCTCCTGGTCTCTGGATCGTTCTCCTTGTCGAATCGTATTGACTCTTTGGGCTCCTGAATGAACCCTGATCAATTATACACAGGCCCCTTTTCTTCCTTTTGACGCAGGTCCTTTGATACCCACACCTTCTGTCTGCGCGTTCCAACGCTCTTCAGTTCATGGGCGCTAGCTCCTCTTTACTAGCCCCTTCCTTCATACGACCCTGGGTTGTGCCCTTGTGCTAATGCACGATTGCGGGTTTGGGAAAGAGTGGTTTTAGACGAAACCAATTTTCACCCCTCAATCCTCCTCCAGCTGCCACGTATCTCCCTTCCAAAACCGTGGTTGAAATTGCGGCTCGCTCAAGGATTATTATCGTCCGAGCATGTCTTGGCCTCACAATCCTTCTCGATCGTCGATCTCACGATCCTTTGGCGCTGCCTGTGATCAACGACTATTATCAATCTCCATTCCGTTCTTATTTCCTCCTTCCACGCGTCTCCACATATATCTACGATCTGTCGACACTTAGTCCCGTTTGAATCAACGACTGTTGTTGACTCCGCCTTTCCAGCCTCTGGGAGTTTCAATTCTCAAACTCCACTCTCCTCTGCATGACAATCTTTCAGAGTGGAAGATCTGCTGCCACCTGTCCCCTTGAATCTACGGCCAGGATCTTCTCCGTGAGTCCGGCCTTCGGGAATCTCAATTCTCAAGTTCTCGCCTATACTGACTGGGCATCTCCTAGAGTGGAAGATCTGCTAACACGTATATCCCCAATCAACAATTGTGCTCTCGCTTCAGGTCCTTGACCTCCTCGACCAGATCAACAGTCCTGGAATACTCCTCTCGATCAAAAGTTGATATCCTCTTCGGATTCCGGGCTTCTGAGGTCTCAAATCTCAACCCTTTTCCTTCTCCCCAAATACGCAGAATCCTGCCATGTGTCCTCTTAAATCCGACTTCTATGAATCACTCCAAAACTTTACCCGGAGTTCATAGATTTTCCGCCACGTCTCCTCCCCTGGTCCGACGACTTAGATTCACTTCGGGTGATCTGACGACTCATAATCTCTCTGGCCTTTGGCACTTTGGCTCTTCGGCTCTCGGGTGCTTCGACTCTTTGTCTCTTCGAGCTTCAACTATTTCAGTTCTCAAAATTGAAACTCCAGAGTAAATTTCCTCGGAGCTTGCAATCTGGCAACAAGTGTCCCCTTGCAGATCAACGACTCTTGACTCTTCGGCTCTTCGGGCTTTGGCTATTTCAACTCTTCAACCTTCGCCTCATTCTGGATCTTCCGACCCGTTGACACGTATCCCTTCTAGATCCAATGGTCCAGATTATCCTTTTGCGAATTGATATTTTGCGACTTGCGACTTCCAAGTCACAACTTCCTTCACACCCCCGACTTCCAAAATTCTGATATTTTAGAGTGCCCAAATCCGACGACTCACGCTTCTCTGGATCTAATGAACCAGATCTCCTCTTCGGGTACTGGGATTTTGCGTTTTGTGAAATCAGAGGATCCTTCACCTTTCTACTCCCGATCCCCGATATCCCAAAATTCTCCTTGGACAATCAATGGTCCAGATCTCTCCTTGATCAACGATTGTGATCTTTTCGCGAGTTCGCGCTTCGCGAATTCTCACAAGTCGGTCCTTTGAATTCTCTGATGTGCGAGTTAGCGAAATGATGATCACTTGCTTCGCTTCCCTTCCGATGGATGGTTCTAATGATGTCGGGACTTCACGACCTCGGAAAGCCTTCTTTCCTATGCAACTCCAAAGGGTTAAAACTCATGCACATTCCTATGGATCCAATGACTGTTGGTCCACACACTTAGATTTAACGGTTGAGATCTAATTCCCTTGTGTTCATTATTCCTCTGCCTGGATGTAGATCTAATGGTCCAGGCTCTTCTCTCTACATCTTATTTGATGACTGTCGATGCTCCTCCTCCTGAGCTTTCAATTTCTTCCTAGACTTGGAAGATTTCCAACGTTCGAAAGATCTCGGCCTTTGAACTTCCTTCTGCGAACCCAACTCTTGGTCTCACTTCACTCTTATAGTTTTATCCCTCCTTTGAGATTTCGGACTTAGAATAAGTCTGAGTCTTTCACAATCTCTATGTTATCCCTTATGAGCTTATGGACTTAGAATAAATCCTTCTCCCATGCACACCTTGCGTTCTCGGGATTTCGTTAAACTCAGATTCTGAAGGATTTCTTGAACAAGAAATACTTCTCGCCCTCCTGGCGCTCTTCTGCTCGATGCACACCTTGCAGAGATTTTCCTCACAGAGTGTTCAGTAACTTTGGTTGTTAGTGAACTCAACACAGAGTTCTTCTTTGCACACTTGCACTGGCTCAATGCCCACCTGTCAGAGCTTCGACAAAGTTCTCAGTAACTCTATTTTCTCTGTGCTTCTTTCGCACATTCCCCCCTCTAAGGTATTTAGTAACCTTGAGGTTCCTCTTGAGCTTGTGATCACTCTAGTGCACCCTCATGGCATGTTCTTTTCTGACTCCACAGAGTTTAGATGCACACTCCTTGCGTTGGCTACAAAACCTCCGATGTTCTGTTGTGCACTCCTTGCACAACCTAAAGAATCAAGAACGATATTACGAGACTCAATGAAGATAAATGAAATCTATCTTCCTACTGTAAATATATCTTATCATATATCTACAACATTCATTCATGAAACACATAAACACTTGATATGCAGGAAAAACTGCTTTCCTATTATCTGTGTGTGTCTATACAAATGTTTACAAAACTGGACTATAACAAAGTCCCAGTTCTCTCAAGCTCTCTCTCTCAGAACTATTCTACCTCCTCAGGCCTCTCTACCCAGACCTCTCTATCATTCTCTGCCTATCTTCCTTCCATGAAATCTGATACAAGATCTCCTTACAAAAGAGGGGCTCTGCGAGCTCTTCCTCTCTCACCTAACCTCATCTATTACATTGAAGTTTCATAAATGTTTACCCAGACCTGACTACGATCTGGGCATGCTACAAGCAACTCTTTAAGTGAAATCCAACCACTACCTGTACAAAGGCATGGCCCGGAATTTACAACCTTACAACACAAAAATCCATATAGGATTATTTCAAATTTAAAAATGGGAGGTTTAATGCCTCTCACTTTCTCCATTGTGTGTTTGCGTGCTGGTGCATTTGCTGAGGTGGAGCGATGCTCCTGCATCATACTCCCCTGCTAGGAAAAACATGATCTCCTCTTCTCCAGTGTTGAAATCCACCTGGATCCCAAATTCTCTTCTAGAGTTGTCCTGTTTCTCCTCTACATCTATGCTGCTGCTACTGCTTCTTCTGTTTCTTTCCTGCTGCTATGGCATGATTTATTCTGTTCAACTTCCTTTTGTTGACTTCTTCTTCTGCTAACCTCAACATCAACTTCCTTATCTCTTCTATCATCCTATCCAGCTGCTCCAGTGGCTGGTTCTTCTTATGCAGTCTTCTCGGCTGCAACTCTTCCTTATTAGTGGGCGGATCGACTTGATCCCCGATATAATTTTCTTCTTCTTTTGTGGCCTTAGCTTTCTACCTTGCTGAAAAATTCACTTTTGTAGTCTCTTCTTGAATTATCTGCTACTCAGTCACCTCCTCTGACAAATTAGCTTATGCCATTTCTCCTTGTGTTGGTTCAACTCCATCTTCGTCCAGTTGTTCCTATGGCTAGTATGCTCCTCCATCTGTCTCCAACTTGACTTGTTGGATGTGCAATCTTTGCACCATGACCCTTCTCTTTAGGGATTTCATTTATGCATATAGATCAACAAGGTCTATGCTGTCTATTTCTCTTTCTGCTACAGGCTTCAGTGCTGCCATCATCTCCGTTTCAGCTTCCTGGCTGAAAAATTTGAGCCATTGTTCTGAATGCTCCTCTCCTTCTGCTGGGGTAGGAATCAATGTCTGCTGCATTTCTTGCTCTTCTCCTTGGACAACTTTTGATATCCTCTCCTTCATCATGATAGTCGTCATTGGCTGTCCTTCTTCTGTTGTTGCATCTGTAACACAAGCTCTGGCCTCAACTGGGATATCTGGTAGGAATATCCGAATTCCCCCAATAATAAGAATGCTCCTATGATCCTCCTCTTTTGTGATGGAAGTATTCAACTTCTCATCATCTTCATTCACATGGTCTTCAAACCCACATGAATCTTCATCTATAAACACTCCTTGATGACCTGAACTCACTTCTGAGCTCCTGAGACTTTCCTATAGTCTCATTTCTTTCTCCCTGCCCACCTGGCAATTTGGGAATTTTCTGCTGCCCACCTGGCAGTCTATGAGATCAATCGATCCCATCTCGTTGCCCACTTGGAAATCTGAAATTTTGACACTTCTCCTCTGGCAGTACTCAAGACCTCCACCTGGTCTCTTTTCATTTCCCATCTGGCAACTTGAAAGTCCATTTCCTCCCACTTAGCAGTTTATGAGATCTTCATTTGATCTCTTCTCCTCCTCGTCACTGAGATTTCTCCTAGTTTCTGGTTCATAGATGTTAATCAGTTCCTCCTCTGTGTCACTGAGGTTTTAATCATGCCTCATCCACCTTCTCATCAGCCTTCACTGTCCTCTGGAAAACAATCTCTTGACTAGCCATTTCACTCTCTTCTTCATGGGCCATTCATACACCCAATGTGATCTTGCATCCTTCTGCATTTTAAATGCGATCTTCTCCATTCTGGCTCTTATCTCATTGAAATCCAGATCCATATCTGGATTGTTCTTCTTCTGCTATGGATTACTCTACATCTGCGAGCATCTCCATCTTCTCTCACTGCTCACCCGACTGTTCAAAATTTTGTTGTTGCGTCCATGCAACAACCTTCTTACAGAGTATCAATACTCTACCCTTCTTTCACCTATTTTCTACAGGCAAACTCCTGTTTATGATACCACCTGATGTTATCAGGTCATATCCTTTCACCGTCTCTCCTTTGTTTGCTGTCTATAAGAAAAATATAATCTCTTATACCGCTTGATGCAACCCCCCTTCCCCTTCGAGATTCTGCGATCACACGGTCTCTCGATCATTCTCCTTGTCAAATTGTATTGACTCTT
>SNQJ01S0069886.1:51126-61334 GCA_010110895.2 Picea sitchensis | reverse complement strand
CAAAAGAACAATGCAAGCATACATTTGATACTGATCTACTTCTAAATTTATATATAAGATTATATTCCATATATTTGCATGTTAAGTTTTTTCAATTTGCAACTTTAATATAAAACTTTAACAAAGATGAGTACATCCTTTATCAAATTACAGTGCAATAATATTTATAAACAAGGGAAATAGATGCTAAGCAAATAGTCCCTGCCTCATTGAAGAAATTGAGGTGTGAATTCTAAAACAATATTCGAAGTGAATTAACTACAATTATTTTTAACATAAAACTATTTTAACATTCCAAGTAAATTAACTACAAAGAAAACTACTTTTAATAGAAAAGTTAAAAACTTGTTGAGTTGTATTTTTATTTCTATTATTATTATATTAGAATTGCTGAGAATAACTCAAATTCCCTCCCAAAAAACATAAAGAATTTCTTTGCTTTTTCAAGAATCAACTTGGTACAGAAACACAATAAGGAATCAACATCATAAGAAAGAAGATAAGAAGATCAGGGTTGTTGTTTTTCTAATATAACTGTGTTCCAGTTCATATATTTGGGTTTAATTTTCCTTCATGTTTTATAAAAATCCCAGCCAGAGAAATTGGGTTCAACCCAAAACAGGAATAAATGCAACTTTGAATACTGTAGCATAGCCAAACTGGCATTTGAAAATTAAATTTGCAGATAATGACTAAGCAATGGAAAATAAATTCTAATATTTTTTTGTCCTACGAAAGATCACAACAGTAATAGAAAGTGTTCAACAGGTACCTGGTAATATGAAGATTACGGGAAAAACCAACAAAATGGGCAATTGTCTTTGATCCATGCCCTCGTTCTTTAGCTACAGAGCACCGATATATGGATTTAGAATATATTTTGAAGGTGTGAATCCTTTATATGCAATTTTACAGATGTAAATTTTGAAGGTGTAAATCCTTTCAAAATTAGAATGGAATTGTCGTTTACTAATGTAGCCGTGAGGTTTTCATGGGAATGTTTTGGATAGTTGTATCACATTTGTAGTTGCCAGCGTTTGTAATTTCCAATAGTTTATGTAGTCAACACTTCATTTTCCTGTTAAGATATTGCATCTTGGCTTCTACAAGCATCCACCATGTAAATTCAAGATCTACAGTAAATATTTCTTCTATCGAAACACTAATTAAATCTCAAGGGGTATTAATATTTATATCAAAGATTCTAGGGAATCATTTAATGTTATCTCATGCGAAAAAATATTTTACCAATACAATGTAATATAATTACCAAAAGAAATTTTCACTTGTTTAGAAAAAATATTTTTGCAATGTGGAACCCTCTCATCTCGCAGTAAATGGAAAACATGACTGTTGCAGGTAATCTTTACTTAAAAAAAAAAGCAGTCAAGTAGTCGGCTTATTTTCCACATATGTACTTTCCGACAAAAGATATAGTAAATTATATCAAAACCTCATGGTTTCTAGCGTTATTTCATTCACATGTGGCCTCTCACACATTGCAACATATGCGCATGCATCTACATAGGTGGATGTGTGTTGTCGCATGGAGAAAGGCATCTACAATTACTTGTCCAAAAGGATAGGCATAAATAAATGGATTTGCAAATTCGTCATGGTGCAACTTCTAATTGATCCAAGTTTTTTCTGTTATTTTTTTTTATCTAATTGAAGAATCATCTTATGTGTTTCACAGATAGCATGTCCTAAGGAAAGGGGGAAGACATACATGACAACATGAGTGCCTTGGAGAACAATAGATTGGTAGGAGCGGGTGATGTTTCTCCTAATCTTACAAATGCATTCATGTCCCAGGTATGTCATCCATCCATGTTCCCCATATCTTGGCTTTCTCTGTACAAGAGTTATGAGATGGTAAGCTTCAATTTTCTCATATATGAAACATAGCAAGTCTTAGAAGGGTATTAAAGGTCAGTTCTTCCTTTCCATATTGAGGAAATAAATAAAGTAGAGGTTGGATGAGAACATAATAAGGTATGGGAAGGGACCAACTTTTGTATTGGAAGAAGGTATGGGAAGTGACCAATATGCTTTATGAGAACCCATCTCTAAGCACCAAGAACCAAGAGTGCCTAAATATTTATTAAAGAAATAACACTTCTTTCAATCCAAGAAGTTTAATTGTTATTGTAATATATCTATAACCTTCGATCATTTTTGCATCAAGCCATCACAATTATTTTGCATATCATTTGTGCATCCAACCATCACATTTATTTCACATACTTAACCTGCATTTATTTCGCATACTTAGCCTGCATAATAAATAAAGAAAAATGAGTTTAAAATATTTTAAATTACTTCCCACTTGGCAATGCAATATAAGAAAAAATGTATCGTGTATCAATTTTGCAATATAAGAAAATAAAAGATGCATTGTGAGTCATCAACTTTATTCACAAGAATGTATTATCGTGAGAGGCGAGATACCAACTTTCTTTTGTAATATTCAACCATTATGTCGGGATCAAGTCTTGTTTTCACATATGATTCAATATTATGCAATTCATGTATTCAAGACAATGTTCCATTAACCATTTTTATCACATAAAAACTAAAGCTATTATAAAAATACAAAACCATTCATTTTTGCACCGTCGAAAATAGGAAGTAATAAAACCATTCATTTTTGCACCGTTGAAAATAGGAAGTAATGCAAGTAAATGAGAAGTTTAACTTGCCTGAATCCATTTCACTTGTTTCGTCCTACCAGCTGTGATATCATAATTCTTTAATACAAGGAACACAACTTGATACCTTTCAACGAAAGTACTATATGTAATGTCAACTTGCAGAAATGGTATACAACATCTCTCAATTTTCAATTCGGATCATAATATAATATAAGGTCAAATTGCAAACAAAATATAAAGATGGCATACCACATTGAATTGACCTAAAAGGAAAGGCCCATCAACAAACTTTACAAGAGCATTTTCTAAATAATCAAGAGCATGCACTGTCATTATGGGAAGTGCATCTATATTATTAATCCAGACTCTTCATAATCTGTTGAAGATAAGAAATCTTATTAAAATGTAAGAGATGGTTGTTCGAAACATTGTTATTACCGGCTTCTTGTGTAGCCTCTAGTTCGGGTTTGGTCAAAGCGCCGAATACATAAAAATCAAGATTATGATCATTACCACTATTTGAGAGTGTACGACAAACTCATTTGCAAAGATTTCTCTGCAAACTCGGGGTTTCATTTAAAATTGTGAAATATTCACCTATTTGTTATGGAATGGTGTAGGCACAATTTGGTTCCCATCACCCAAATTTAATGGTTGTTGAATAAGCCGAGATCGATGAGGACAATTTCAGGCCCCTTGACCTGACGAAGCAACAAATTCAAGCCCCTTGACTGCACAAAGCAACAAATTCAAGCCCCTTGGTCGGGCAAAGCAACATATTCATTCTGAGCCTTGGAATCCAACAAGAGAGTCCGAGCGGTGAATTCAAGAGAGACTGCATTGAAGGTATGAAACTTTTCCGAGCGGCCACTTCAGGAGTGACTGCATTGAAGGTATGAAAGTTTCAATGAAAGTTTCATTCATTTTGAGCCTTGGCATCCATAGCAAGAGAATTCGAGCGGCCACTTCAGGAGCGAATTCACTTCAGGAGTGACTACATTGAAGGTATGAAAGTTTCAATGATAGTTTCATTCAATATTATGATCAATACCAATGAGAGTGTATGACAAACAACTCATTTTCAAAGCTTTCTCTGCAAACTTGGGGTTTCATTTACGTTTTCTAAATCTTCCAAGTTCCCGAGCTCTGATTTATGTGTCTATGAGGGCATGCATATGTCCATGACCATCCATATCCTATCCATCTGGTTAAGATGGGATAGTACATCAGGGCAACAGATGTCCATGATCAACCATATCCTAGCCATCTGGTTAAGATGGAATAGTACGTGGCTCTTTCCAAAATTTTCAAATTATTATTTTTTAAATCAATTTTCAACTCTGACAAATGTGTAAATAAAATTTGTATACACCAGGGACAATTAAGTCCCATAAGGATTGTTAGACCAATCAAATAATCAAATTTATGAATTTAAAATATTTCATAAATATTTTTGGTTTTTGTTAAAAAAGAATTAATATGTGTATTTATCAAACAAAGCGAAATAATTTTAAAACACTATAAAATAGACCACTTAATGTAATAAAACGCACCCGTTAATAGGAGGTCAACTCTCTTTGACCATGAGGAGGTTTCTATAGTCCCTAGCCGGAGGCAGGGACTAATAAAGGATGAGTACATCCTTTTTATAGTTTATCGACTTAAAGGAACCCAGTAATACTTGATTGACTAGGACCATTTAGTTTGAGATGGGAATCTATGTAAACAATGTATAAGGAAAGATGCACAATCCTATTGTTTAGGAATATGACATTGAACCTCATCCAACCAGGACCAATTCTCTCTCAAATAATTCCCAACCTTCTCCTTTGCATAGCGAAGTGGTCTAAATCTTAATTAATTAAAGTGCTTGACGTTTGACAAAATATGGTAGATGATGACTATGTTTATAGATGTTTTTATAATGCAAAATTTAATAAATAATTGATTTAATATTAGGCTTTCCAAACACCTAATTTGAGAAGAGTACCTAGTACCATGCTGGCATGGTTCTTGTTTCCATTAAAATATCTTATCTTTTATTCAATAAAAATGAAGGGTTTGTATGAAAGGGTGAACTTGGTGAGAAAGTAACTACTTTTTTTCCCAATAGAAAATTCTCTCGAAAATTATATTAAGGTATAATTTCATTTACATCATCAAAGTCTATCCTTTATAATAGACAAAAACGGATCAGCCTGTTCAATAAGTTCCAAAAAATAAACCAAGTACTAGGCATACAATATTATGCCTCACGAAGATATAAACACAAAATACAGAGAGTGAAAACTCAAAAAAATAAAGAGTAATAACCACTTCGAAACATGACCAAAAGTAAGGCCCTTCACCCTTTAGATACTTCAAATATGTCTAAATGGGTATGAGGACCATAAACCCCATTACTCCATTGATAAAAGGTTAATCTGCCTTTCGGTGCCAACATCGCCCTTTTAGATAATATATCGGCCTCTTTATTGAAAATCCTGCAAATATGATGGAAGTTGATATCCTGAAAAGAGATTGCAAGATATCTAGTTTTTTGCTTCCAACCATCAATGTCCACCGCCTGAAGATTTGCTTTTTGATTTATCCAATCAATAATTACCTTTGAATCCCCTAGGATATGAATTTTTTGTATAGACCACAAGGATGCCATAGTAAGAGTATCCCAAACGCCCATGAGTTTCGCCTTTGTATTTGTACCAGCCCCACAATTGATATGCCATTTAATAACATTCGGCTCTAGAGTTTTGATGATACCTCCAGCTCCGCAACACTTGCCACTTGTTAGGGCCACGCCATCAAAGATTGCAATAGAAAATCCATCTTTGTGAGTAATAGTACATACCCTATTTGGGACAGATTTAAGGGAAGGAGGACGCCAAACAAAAGACCCTGAAATCTTGTGAGCCACTTCCAGATGAGAGGGGGATATGTCTTCAAAAATATTTTTATTCCTCTCGATCCATATATGCCAACAAGTGAGAGCCGCCAAAAAAAATTGGAGCATATTTATCCTTTGAACAAGTGGAGAAACAATCAGATACTGTAGTTCCATTCCAGTTTATTTTTAAATTATAGAGAGTGTGCAGTCTAGCCCAGAATACCTTTGTGAAGGTACAATGTATGAACAAGTGGTCGATGTCTTCTACATCGATCTTGCAGAGGAGGAAACCCCCCCGTCTTTCCCATCCTTTGTTCTGAAGTGTGTCCCAGGTCAAAACCCTTTTATTTCTAGCCAACCATATAAACAATTTAATTTTTAATTGTATATTCCACTTCCATAGGTTTACCTTCCATCCTCCTCCAATCGGATAGTCCAAAGTTGAAATGAGAGCACTATACACATTCTTAACAGTTATATTCCCTGATGAATCCCCCCCGGTCCAAACAATGGTGTCTGCAGAATCCCAAATATTAATGCATGCACCAAGAAGCCCCCTTCGATACTGATCCCACTCTAATGCAAGTCTTCCTCTTAAACCCATAAATTCACTTCTTAACCAGGTCTCTATGATAGAGTCCACACTGTTGGGGGCTTTAACTTGTGCCAAGACTGTTTTTCTAATATCATTAAGGTGAGATATCAAAGACGCCGAGAGAAATGAGTTTCCTCCCATACCAATTATCCAATCCCTACCTATAGAGATTAGATGGCTCGAGCCCGGGCACCAACACTGCCAGTGCAAAATCAAGTGAATAATACTAGTGAGGCTATTCCAAATTCTAGACGCCCCTAGTTGCTTATGGGAGGCCTGTTTGTACCAGTTGATCACAATTGATTTATATAGATATTTATCTATTAAAACTCTATGCCAAATACCATCCTACGTCATAACTCTCCATAGAGTATTGACCAGTAAAGCCGAATTAAAAAGTGGGAGATTTTTGAGAACCCAACCGCCACATTTCTTCAGTCTGGATAATATGTCCCATTTACAGAGGTGAAACTGATGGTTAGTATTTCTCCCAATCCATAGAAAATCAAACATCAAATTGCGAATTTTGTTTAGAATCAAGCACATAATGAGCTCCAGGGACATCCAGTAAACATGTTGGCTTTCCAACACTGCTTTCACAAATACAAAATGGCCACCTAAAGAAAACCACTTATTACACCAGAGCCCGATCTTTCTTTCCATTTTAGTCACTAACCATATCCAATATTCATTCTTTGAGGGTCCAATCTTTAAGTAATAACCTATATATTTGAATCCTATTGTCAACTCGATAAAGGAGTATGGAAGAAGCTCCTTTAATGGATTTAAATCCATCTCCGATAATCCCCCATAGTGGATTGTAGTTTTAACATTGTTAATCATTAAACCCGAGGTAGTACAAAATATCTGTAGAATGTTTGATATCTCCCTCCATTCATTAATATTTGCCTTTTTCATAATAAGGACGTCATCCACAAACAATAGATGTACAACCTTGATCATTTTGGAGACTTGTATGCCTATTATTGTAACTTCAACAATGCTTCTTTTTAACATGAGACTGAGCCCTTCCATAGCCAGGATAAACAATAACAATGATAGTGGGCAGCCTTGGCGAAACCCCATACCACTTTTGAAAAATTTCGTCGCCTCTCCATTGAACATCACAACAAAGGTAGAAGTTGTTACACAACTCATGATCTAGTTTGACAATTGAATGCCGAAACCCACTATAATTAAAATCAGTCTTAAGTATTCCCATTCTATGCAATCATAGACTTTTCTCAAGTCAAGTTTCATCACCAAGGACTTTAATTTCTTTTTTTTCTATACTATGCAAAATCTCATGAGTCGTTCCAATCCCATCTTGAATCCTTCTGCCCTGTAGAAAGCCCAATTGTTTAGCTGATAGGAACCTCGATAGGATTGGTTTGATCCGATTAGCAATAACTTTGGAAATCACCTTATAACAAAGATTGCATAGAGAGATTGGCCAGAACTTGTCAAAGGAAACAAGTTTGTTTGCCTTCAGAATAAGAGCCAGAAAGGTAGAATTAAGTCCTCCACTTATGTTTCCTTTCCTCCTCGAGTCCTCAACCATCTCAAGGAGGTATTTCCCTACCAGGTCAAAAAAGAAGGTAAAGAACTCTGCTGTCCACCTGTCTGGGCCTGTTCTCTTTTCTTTTTTGAAATGTAGTAGCACAACCTTTAATTCCTCCAATGTGATAGGGCTATAGAGGGGTCCCGCATCCTCCTCGCTAACCATCCTAGGATAAAGACTTTCTAACCTAACTTGATCATTTATATTACTGTTTGACTGGGCCTAAAAAAAATGATTATAGTAGTCCACCCCTTCTACCCTTATCGCTCCCTGATTAGTAATGATAATTCCATTTCTATCCATGATTTCCCTAACATGTTTCTGATTCCTGTTATGGCTGGCCAACTTATGGAAAAATATAGTATTATTGTCGCCACATTTGATCTAGGTTGCCCTGCTTCGAAGTCTCCAAGAATCCTCCTCGCGTAATATTTTGTTCCTTTTAAACTCCAGCTCCATAATGAGATGTTCCTTTTCCTGAATTCTAGAATCCCCAATGAAATTCATCAAATTATTTTTTATCTCGATTTCCAACTTCTCCAAGAGTGCCTTATATCTCTCCTTAACTTCTTTAACCCAGTTTTTTGTTTGACACTTAAGTTCCTTTACCTTCCAGACTAGTCTGCATTGGTTATCACCTTCTGTGAGAAAACGAGGATCTTTCCAAACTTTGTGAACCAAAGCCACATAATCATTATCCTGTAGCCAATTAACATTGAGTTTAAAAGGGTAAGCCTTATATATAGGGGGAATTTCTAGTTGTAATAGGATGGGAGCATGATCTAAAATGAAGGGATATTCCACCCAATATCTGGATAATCCCACTACCGCCAATAATCCTTCAGATACCAAGCACTTGTCAAGACGTCTCGCTATGGCTTCTTGACCAAAGCGACCATTTCACCACATTGGAACCACTTTAATCGGCTTAACATCAATCAACTTATTTGAAAGGAATAAATTTCTATAGTAATCCTCTATCAATCCAGAAACGAAAGAGCCACCCCAGTTCTCATCCGAGGAGATAATAATATTAAGGTCATCAACAATAATCAGGTTGTTGATGGATAAGATGCCACTATCAGCCAACGAGCTCCCAAAAATCTTTCGATTTACACAGAGACCATACAAATTAAGTAGTGATATCTCTCATTGATTGATAACACACCTGCCTGTTAACAAAACACCTCCGATTGTAAGAAAAGGAACTAATTCATACAAATTAGGGTCCCAGGTCACTAGTAAACCACCTGAATTCCCAACAACATTTATAGAACTCGAAACCCAAGAAGGACAAAGATGATGAATAAATTCTCTAGCTTTCTGTTCATGAGTCAGAGTCTCTTGTAGAAAGACAATGTCAGGGTGCATCTGATCTAGGAGCCTACGAACTGAGGTTGTTTTGAGGGTGCATCCTATACATCTAATATTTAAAGAGATAAATAACATTACTTAGCTTGCGCCAGGGCTTTGATTGCTCTAAGAGCCCCACTATCAGTGGAGAAAGGGGCTGTGTCAACTGACTGCTTATATAGGCCCACCATCTTTTTATGTAAACTTCTCATCTTTATGGGTGACAATTCAATGGCAATGCCTCGAGACCAGGCATAATCCTTACCCTCCCTACCTGGAGTCTTGAGAGGAGCTGAGGTTCCCGTTCCCAATGAAGGATCAAGGATGGAATTGCCTAAGTAAGTTGGCAACATCAAGGTGTCATTTGAGTCTTTGATATAGGGGATCAATGAATAGAGAACAAAACTAAGGGTGGAGTCATCCTCCTCAGCCTCTTTGAAACCCGAATCAATTGGGGAATTAAATTGAGTGTTCGTTAGTGGAGAAGGATCCAGTATAGGTCTCTTCAGAGAAAGGGGAAGGGACCGAGTAGTATTCTGGAATAAAACCAAGGAATGGAGGACCACCGAAGTCAATACCTCAGAAGGCACAATTATAGAAGGAGTAACTAGGTGAGTGTTAGGCCTGTATAAATTTATTGAACTCGGTGGTAAAGGGTTTGAAGTGACCTTATCCTTATTAGGATGTCACGGAGCAGACGTAGAGGAAAATAACCAATTTGAATTATTTAAGGCCTCTTTCTCCCAGTGCGTCAGAGAAGAAAATAAAGATGGGCAAAGGCTTTGTAACTTACTAGTTAGTGTCGACCGACACTCCCGCTGTTGTGAAGGGGTATCTCCGGTATGAAGATTCTCACATCCAAGAGAATATTCTTCATCCATATAAGTAATGTCCCTTTCCAAATAGGATCTCCAGAGAGGAGGCTTAATGGTCTAAACCGCCCTGTTAGACTATAGCCATTGCCAAAGAGGGGTAAACAGGGTTACTAGAGGTCACTCCAGTCACAGGTGTTATATTCGGAAAGTGACATTGAGCTAAAAAGGGTTAAAAGCACTTTTAAGTCATTATGAGATAAAAATAGAAGTCAACAGTGAATTAGCTTTCAACAGTGATTTAGGGTTTTGGAAGTCAACAATGAATTAGGGTTTCATCATGATTTAG
>SNQJ01S0069886.1:17772-36035 GCA_010110895.2 Picea sitchensis | reverse complement strand
CAAGCTGGGAGCTAGAGAAAAAATGGAAGTCCCTATGTATGAAGGTAATTTAAATGTAGAAGAATTGCTTAACTAGATAAGCACTTTAGATAAGTATTTTGACTATGAGGATATTGATGATGAGAAGAAGGTAAAGAATGAAGAGACCAAATTAAAGAAACATGCAACTTTATGGTGGGACGAGTGACAAGTTGATGGAAGGAGGAAAGGTAAGACCAATATTAAGAGCTAGGATAGAATGGTAGCTAACCCTAAGGCTAAATTTATACCATAGGATTATCAGTTGAATATTTTTAGAAAGTTGCATAATCTGAGACATAATGGTTTGCCGGTGAAGGAGTATACTGAAGGGTTTTATAAGTTGAATATAAGAGAAGGACACATGGATAATGATGAAGAAAAAGTTGTTAGCTATATAAATGGATTGATGTATGAAATCTAGGATGACATTAGTATGGTGACAATGAGGACTGTAGATGATGCTTATCAGGTATCTTTTAAGGTAGAAGAAAAAATGACAAGGAAGCAGAGTCAAAAGAATAGGGGAAAGCATCCTAATAGAGGAAGAGGAATCACTAGAGAGAAATTCCATAAATTCAGAGGAGAATCTGGAGGATTTAATAGTCATACAAAGAGAGAAGGAAGTTAAAGAGGAGGATACTCTAGAGGAAGAAATCATTTTCTAAAAGGTAGAGGAAGAGGCAAAGGAGGAGAATTGAAGTGCTATGCTTGTGGGAAAAAATGGCACATGTCTTGAGAATGTCCTGAAAGGAAGAATGTAGGAATTAAACAAGATCAAATTTYTGAGGCAMAATAGAAGAATGTGGAGAYAGATATGAAGGAAGAAGCAGTTGAAGAAGGAAGATCCCTCGTGATGAGGAAAGTTGTTGTAAATCCAAAGAAAGAGGTACAAGAACTAGTTCATAGAAACAATATGTTCAAAACTTCTTGCAAAACAAAAGATATGGTATAAGAGGTGATCATAGACAGTGGAAGCACTGAAAACTTGGTATCCACATAGATGGAGGAAAAGATAAAGTTGGAGATGACAGGACATCTGAATTCATACATGGTGTTGTGGTTGCAGAAAGGACATGAAGTCATGGTAAGTCGACAGTGTAAAGTTGAGTTTAAAATATGTATTTATAGGGTTGAATTTTTATGTGATGTTATACCCATGGATGTTTGTCATGTTCTCTTGGGGAGACTATGGAAATATGACAGGAATTTCATACATGATGGGAGGAAGAATACTTATACCCTTGAGAAAAATGGGTGTAAACATATGTTGTTTCCAATAGAGGATAAAGGAGTCAAATATGAAGCTAGTCCTAGTATACTTCTCATGGATGGGAAGGATCTCTTGGGAGAAGTCAACAAATACCAAGAAATTAATATTGTTGTTATAGGTAATCCGAGAGTCATTCTTACAAGAACTTCTATGAATTATTTTCATGTGAAAGTTTAGGAGTTATTAGATGCGTTTATTGACATTGTGGTGGATGTGTTACCTCATACTTTACCGCTCATCAAGAGTATCAGACACCATATTGAACTTATTCCCAGAGCAAGTTTTCCAAACAAGGAAACATACATATTGACGCCTCAAGAGAATGAAAAAGCCAATGAGCAGTTCCAAGAGTTGTTGGATAAAGGTCTTATTAGAGAAATCCTTAGCCCGTGTGTAGTACCAACTGTGTTGAGTCCAAAGAAGGATGGAGGTTGGAGAATGTGCATAGATTATAGAGCCATCAACAAGATAAATATTAGGTATAGATTTATTTTATCCAGAATGGATGATTTAATGGAGTTTTTGAGTGGAGATAATTATTTTTCCAAGATAGACTTGAAGAGAAATTATCATCATATAAGAATGAGAGAGGGAGATGAATGAAAAACAATATTCAAAACAAATGAAGGATTGTATGAGTGACTTGTTATGCCATTTGGATTAATGAATGCAAGAAGTACGTTCATAAGGTAAATGAATAAAGTGCTCAAAGATTTTATTGGAAATTTTGTGATTTCTTATTTAGATGATATTCTAGTTTTCAGTAAGACTAAAGAGGATCATTTAAGACACTTAAAGATGGTGTTGAGAAGGTCGCAGCAAGAAAAGTTGTTGGTGAATTTGAAGAAATGTTCTTTTATGAATATAGAACTTGTGTATTTGGGATTTGTAATCTCTTCAAATGAATTGAAGGTGAGGTCTATAAGAGAGTGTCCTTGAAGTAATAAGTTTTCATGGGTTAGCAAGATTTTACAGAAATTTCATTAGGAATTTCAATAGTATTTTCACACCCATATTAGATATTATAAAGAAGGAGTGTGGTTCTTTTGATTGTAAAAAATAAGCCAAGAGAGGATTTAGAGTGTTGAAATAAAAGATAAAAGAACAACCTTTTTTGGTTCTGTCATAATTTAGGAAGACTTTCCAGGTTGAATGTGACGCAAGTGGAGTGGCCATTGGTGCAGTTTTAGGTTAGGATGATAAGCTTGTTGCTTATTTTAGTGAGAAACTAAATGATGCTAAGAAGAAGTATTCGACATATCACAAGGAATTTTATGCTATAATTCAACCTTTGAAAAAGTGGAGACATTGTCTCATGCCAAAAGAGTTTATTCTATATACTCATCATGCTTTGAAGTTCAAAACCAAACAAGAGAAATTGAACCAGAGACATGTCAAATGGGTAGAATTCATGCATAATTTTAATTTTTTCATTAAGCATTAATGGGAGTGCTAACAAAGTTGCAGATAATTTGAGAAGGATATGTTTAATATTGTAGTAATTCCAAGTGGATACTTTGGGATTTGAATACCTCAACTAGATGTAACAAGAAGACCCAGACTTCAAGGAAGCTTATGAAGCATGTGAAAATCCTTTGTTGAGGGATAAACATCGATGGATGGGAGTATATGATCCAAGAAGGATTATTATTTAAAGGAACCCAACTATGTATCCCAAGATACTCAATGAGGGACAATTTTCTAAATGAGAAACATAGTGGAGGATTGGCTAGACACTTTGGCCATGATAAAAGATATGCGTAGTTGATTTCTTCATACTATTGGCTAGGCATGAGGTCTAAAGTGAAGAAATTCATGGACAAATGCATAATTTTCCAGTATTCTAAAGGAAAGCAGTAGAACACAGGATTGTATCAACCATTTCCTATTCCAAACAGGTCTTGGGATGCTATAAGTATGGATTTTGTTCTGGGATTGCCAAGAACCTAGAGGGGAAATGATTCAATCTTTGTGGTGGTTGAAATATTTTCAAATATGGAACATTTTATACCATGTCACAAAACCAATTATTCTACCCACATAATGAATATGTTTTTAAAGAAGATTGAGAGATTGCATGGGTTAACCAGAAGTATACTCTCAAACAAAGATACCAAATTTTTGGGACACTTTTGGAGGACTTTGTGGAAAAAGTTGGGAACAAATTTGTCTTTTCATTTAGCATATTACCATTAGACAAATAGACAGACTGAGGTAGTGAATATAAGCTCAGGGAATTTTCTGAGGAGTTTGGTAACTAAACATAAAAGTCAGTGGGATCAAGTCTTTCCTCAAGAAAATTTTGCATATAATGACTCACCAAACAGGAGTACTGGTAAGAGTCCATTCTAGATATTATATGGAATGAATCCAAGTGGAATTTTAGAATTGATATATTTGGGAAAGACTGGATTTCGAAGTGCAAGAGAAAAGGATTTTGCTACAGACATGTAGAAGTTGCATGGTCAAATCAAAAGACAATTATAGGATAGTAGCCAGAGATACAAGGACATAGTAGACCAGAGAAGAAAATAAGTGAATTTTGAGATTGGAGATCAAGTATTGACACACCTGAGGAAGGAAATATTTCCAATAGGGAAATATAATAAGCTGATTATGAAAAAGATAGGCCCTTGTAAAATCCTCAGAAAATTTGCTACAAATGCTTATGATATTGAACTGCCATAAGACATTGGAATTTCACCAATATTCAAGGTAGAAGATTTATACCCTTACAATATGGATGAAACAGAAGGAACAAAGGATCAAGAAAGGATTCAATGGAAGCAACAAATTCCCATAGTAGAGAAACTGCAGATAGAAAATATTTTGGATTAGAGAAGTGGTAAGAAAACTAGGAGGAAAGTTTACTTTGAATATCTGGTTAAGTGGGAGAATCATCCAATAGAAGATGCCAGTTGGATAACTGGAACTGATATCTAGAAGCATGGAAAAACAATGGAAGAGCTCATGGACAAGAGTCCATGATTGTTTTTTTTCCAGAGGAGTATGATTCAGGAGCATCACCACCGTCAATTGATGAGGCAAGGTGGAAGACGACTCAAAATCCAGCGCAACGAACTAAATTGGTTTGGATTCCAATGAGGGTGAGTCGCTATAATTTTTGAAAAGCATTGTAATTAAATATCATGTAGGATATTGGAGCTTGATCCATTTTATGTACTCCAGGAGATTGTATTTTCCTTTAATGTTTGTAGGATGTACACATTTTGAGCGCTGAGTCATCTCTCGACTGTAAAATTCATTTATTGTAATAATTCTTAGTGGTAGGATGCTTTAATTATGATATGAAAGAACTAATATAGCCTTGAGAGAAGGCTCGAGAAGCCCCCTCATGTATAAATCAATGTAATCTATGCCCAAGAGAAGTTGTTGTTGTTGTTATTGTTGTTAGTAATTGTGTAAAGAAGAAGTTGAAAAATGCAAAGAGTTGTTGAACTCCTTGTAAATGTTTGTTGAAGGAATATAGAAGAAGATATTTTCCTTCATATTTATTGCTTTCTTTTCATTGAGTAACTGGGTAAATGTTGTGTTATTTGTCTGTGTGCTTTATGTGTGTGTATGCATCTAAATGGCGTGTTGAATGAATCCTTAATGTTTATTTAAGTTTCAATTGTTTCTCTTCTGAAATCTCAATGCAAGGACTGTATAGTGTGCATGGAAGGAGTGCGGAGGCTAAACTGTTACAGGTTCAAAAGCTCAAGAGATTTTGGGTAAGTTTATGTAGAGAAAGCGCAAGGAGTGTGCCTATACTCATAGGAGTATAAAATCACAGAGAGGAGACTGGTGAAAGGAGTGCATAGAGTCAACGCTTAGTTAAAGTGTTGAATAAGCTCATAGGATAAGTAGCACAAGGTGTGCGTATGAGACTTGTTTAAGTAAAAATCCAAGGAGGGAAGCACAAAGCGTGTGCCAAGGCTCGAGTATTTTTAGGAGAAAATATCAGGAGGGAAGCGTAAGGTGTGCACCTGAGTCCAATTCATTCAAGTGAAAAAATATTAAGGAAGAAAAATGTCTTTGTTCCAAGGTGGATGGAGGAGATATTTTTGGGAGAAGTTAGAACCCTACACAATCATTGGATACAGGTAAGAAGTGTGGAAAATAATCGTTAAGTCCTTCGAACTTCGTTGCTCCAACATTTTTTAGGTGAGTGTTGTGAAAGAGGAAAAGGTCACGAAGGCCAGGAGTGAATCTCCACCATAGATCACAGGGAGAAGTTTGATTCGTAAGATCACTAAGTGGTTCAATGATTCAAAACTCCAATAAATTTTGACGGTTGTTTCACATGGTGAAGAATTACCTAAAGTCTCAAAGACCAGAGTAAATATGGATTGTCGGTTGTCAGGGACACGTGTCCGCATATTATTTCATATTCAGAATCCTGACGATCCAAAGTATCGTGGGTGAAAAGTGTTCAGGTGTGAAAAGGCTCAGACTCCTAAAGACCAGATTCAATCGAAGCCATTCATTATTAGGGACACATGGACTGTGGATCTCTTCCCTTCTCTACTTCGACATTTGGAAATTTGAGAGTCTAGTGGCGATTAGGAGATAAAAGTACTGAAGCTTGGAGTTCTAGAGTAGATCACAACCATTGATTGTTGGGGAAGTGTGAATCATTGATCCTTGGACCCTCCAGGATTTCATCGATGAGATGTTCGAAGGATTTGGAGTATTGTGTCGTAAAAACTCCCAAAGCCTGAAGTTTTGGAGCGTCGAAGTTGCCTCTTTCAAAATTTTAAGCCCTCAGTTTTTGCTTAAGTTCACATGAAGAATCCATTGGAGTAAAAAGACCCTCGTGAACCCAAACTTTTGGACAGGCAAGGAATGAAAGGCATGTGGATAGGATTCTAAGGGTTTTGTGGGGACCCGAGAGTCGCTTCAACTCATGTGTAAATCGATCATAGTCTCCTCTCTCAGAATATAATAATCACTCTCATACAAAACCATAATACAATTCCCTCATAAAAGAGGGTTTCCTTCTAGGGAAAAAATACCTAAAATAACTTTTATCATGAGATCTGGGACCTTATAATGAACGGTCCGGATTGACTACGAAATTACAATATTTTAGAAGGAAATTTTTCCCAATATTTCACTTCGGTGGTGCTTCCCCCGAATCCTTTGCCAGGGCGGGCTACAAAAATTGTCGTCACCCCCCCTTGGAGCCCCCCATAGAAAACGTTGTGGGGGGGAATCCCCCACACACCCATTAGGGAATGGGGTCCAAGAAAGGTTGAAACAAAACTATGAATCAAGAAGATAATCAAGCTCCACAACCAACAATCTCCCACTCGTAGACTGATCACAATAACTCCATTGTTGTTGTACTTGCTAGAATATACTCCACCTTGGACCTCAAAAATTTCTCATCTTCACCTTCATGCTTGAAGGCCAAGTGAAACTGAGTAGGAGCTYAGTTTCTCCTTGGTTACTCCCTTTGTTAACATGTTTGCAGGATTCTCTCTAGTAATTATCTTTTCCAGCTTCAAATGTCCATATTYTAAAGGYAGATCRTATGAAATGGTACATGAGTTGTATATKCTTAGTATTTGAATGGAAGGATGAATTATTTGAAAKATGAATGACATTATTAACATCACAGTACAACCTGATATTCTCCTTCTCCTTTCTCAATTCCTCCATAAGCCTCTGTAGCCAAATCATTTCTTTACTAGCCTCTGTAGMAACAACATATTCTTCTTATGTTGTTGAAAGCGCAAAAACCTTTTTTAGTTTTGAAATCCAACTTATTGTTATTCCACCTACAGTAAAAACATACCATGTGGTGCTCCTCCTGATATCTTTATCACCTGCCATATCTAAACCAACATATCCCTGTAGAATAATTTCTAAACCTCCAAAACATAATGCATGAGTAGAAGTACCTCTCAAATACCTGAGAATCCACTTTGTTGCCTCCCAATTTTCTTTACCTGGATTGTTCATATACCTGCTCACAACGCACATTACATATGCAATATATGGTCTTGTGAAAACTATCACATACATCAAGCTACGAACTGCTGATGAATAGGGGACCCTGGACATATATTATATCTCCTCCTGTGTCTTGGGACACATTTCCTTAGTTAAATTGAAATGGATGGCCAAAGGTGTTCTAACTTTTTTTGCATTTTACATTATAAACCTATCCAAGACCTTCTCTATGTAATCACCCTAAGACAATGTCAATTTGTGATTTTTCATGTCTCTTGTTATTCTCATACCAAGGATTTTCTTTGCAGCACCCAAATCCTTCATCGTAAATGAATTAGATAATTTATTCTTGAGCACATTTATATCCTGCATATTAGACCTTGCAACAAGCATGTAATCTACATACAATATAAAGATAATGTAGATTCCATTTTCTAGCCTTTTAAAATAAAGACAGTGATCAGAATGACATCTACTATAACCTTGTTCTGTCATAAATCTGTCAAACTTCAAATACCACTACCTTGGAGCTTTCTTTAGGCTATACAAGCTATTCTTCAACCTGGATACCAAACATTCCTTCCCTTTGACCTCATACCCATGTGGATGTTTCTTATAAATATCTTCATCTAAATTCCCATAGAGAAATGATACACAATATAATAGAGACACAAATATACATGGTTCATCTAGTGTGGGCTACGTCCACCAAATAAATTTCCAGGTCCTTCCTTTTTATTATCCAACAAAAATGAAGGGATAAAATATGAAACACACACACACCGTAACTTTATATTCTTTCTCTCACATTCTCCTCTCTGAGAATACAATAATCACTCTCATACACAACCACAATACAACTCCCTAATAAAGGAGGTTTTCCTTCTAGGAAAAAAATCCCTAAAATAACTTCTACCGTCATATTTGCGACCTTATAATGAACGTTCTAGATTGACTACAAAATTACAATATTTAAAAGGAAAATGTTCCCAATATTTATCTTTAGGGGTGTTTCCTCGGAATCCCCCACCAGGGGGGGGTTACAAAAATTGTCTTCCGCCCCTGGTCCTACCTGGTGAAAGTTGTAGGGGGAAAACCCCAACACACCCCCGTTAGGGAATGGGGTCCAAGAACGATTGAAAAATACCTTGGAGTTAGGAATATAATCAAGCTCCACAACCAACAAGAGTATGAGCCATCAGATCACTATATGTATAGAACATATCGTGATCATATGATTACATAAATACAAATGTATATTAATGCATACTAAAGAAAAACACTCACAAACACACTTTTACCTAAAGACACATTAGAACAAGTTGACCTTAAATAACTCCTAAGTGCCTAAATATCCTAACATCCCCCTTTAAGAACAACTTAGGATAGGATTGAAGGGTTTACAAATGTTACAAAAAAGGATAAGGAGAGAGGCATTAAATCCTATCCCCCCTTAATCACAACTTCATTAACTCCTAACATAAAATTTTAAGTTTGGAAAACTTCACTTCTGTAAGAGACTATGGAAATATCTACAACTTGATCTTCTATAGGCAAGAATAGAACTTCAATATGAAAATATCTGCAACTTGATCTTCTATAGGGAAAAACAAAACTTCAATAACTCAATTGTGCATGAGGCTTCTAATGAAGTGCATGCGTAAATCAATGTGTTTGTTGTGTTGATGTTGAACTGGATCTTTGACGATCTTGATGATACTTTTATTGTCACACTGGAGGGTGTCGGATGCTACCACTAGAATCCAAATTTTGAAAGGATCTGTCAAAGACACAAGGGTTCTTGAATTTCATTAACCATTGCTTGATACTCTACTTATGTTGAAGAAAGAGAAATATCCTATTGTTTCTTACAAGTACAAGTGATAGGTCTGGAACCAAGGTCGAAAACATAACCTGCAATAGAATTTTGATCATCAATGTCGCTAGCCCAATGTAAGTTAGTGAAACCAATCAACAAAGGATTCCCCCTTGAAATGTAATGTATCCCAAAATGCATTGTACCTAGGAAAAACAAAAGTATCCTTTTTGTTTCTTTCCAATGTCTTGCAAGGGGTTCTTTCATATTTTGGGCAACAAGAATGATAACAAATGAAATATCCATATATGTATGAGTCAATAATAAAAGGATACCAACTAATTGATGGTTAAAAGTGACATAAACTTCAGGAGTAGTACATGTGACAACAACTTTGACTCCGAACTTGAAGGAAGAGGGGATTGGTTTAGAATTTCCATGTGAAAGCAACGAATAAGGTCACAAGCATACTTATACTAGTAAAGGGAAATACCTTTCTTAGATTGAAAAACTTGGAGGCCAAGGAAATAATGCAAATAGCCTAATTCTCTCATTTAAAATTTATTTTTAAAGGTGGATTTGACATGGGTTAAATGTTTAGGGTAACTACAAGTGAGGATAAGGTCATCATCATAAAGAAAAATTATTATGAGATGACTTCTTACTTACTTTTTAAAGACATTATGGTCAAAATGACATTTAGAAATTATTTAATGTTTTATATGTTGGAATATATATATATATATATATATATGAGAAATTTAAAAATGTTTGGATTATACAGTATATATCTCCTAACATATATAAAGTATGGTATATATAAAGTTAAATGTTATTATTAGGTACATATTATTTATTTGGTTAAAACATAAAAATTTAATCAATCTTAACCTGTGGATGAATGGTATGGTATATATCTCTCAACATATATAGAGTTAAATTATTTTCTATTAGGTGCAAATTATGTATCGTGTAAAAACATAAATAATCAATCAATTGTACGATGTGCTTTGGATCATACATTATATATCTCTTAACATATACAAAGTTAAATGATATGTTGTTAGGTATGTATTATTTATCAAGTAAAAATAGAAAAATCAATCGATCAACTGTAACGTCTTTGTTAACAATATATACATAGGCTATGGCATCATCTTCAATCACCATGGTTGTTATTGCTTTAGATTTTGTGAAATTTGTGTTCCTTAGGAGTGGTTTGATTTTACTATAGTTCGCCAAATTAAGATGGACAATGAAACCAATTGTACCTCAATCATCTCAGTTTCCACCATACGTGATATACAATTGGCACTTGTTCACTGCATCGATAGGTGAAAGGAGTTATTTCACACCTGAAAATCAATTGAATCACCATCATCTGTGGATTTTTGCAATTTCATAAGCTCTGCTAAGTTTTGTGTGTTTTTATTAATAACCAATTCATGTAAGATTACATGAATGAAAGGTCGATTAATTTATATGATTATAGTAATTGGAAAAATACTAATATAACATATTTTTTTTATACTATTTATTATATATTATTATTAAAAAAAATAAGTTGATGAGAAATTTATGGTTAATTAATATATATATGATTACATAATACATATTATATACAATTGTCTAATAAAGTGGCCAATTTTTTTTACTGCATGACTTGTATTCACAGGTTAAATGTGAACTTTGTCATGTAGAAAAGTCTCATTGAAGAAAGCTACGATAACCAAAGATAAGTTTGTTTTTAAAAAAAATTAAAGTTGATTTTTTCTTAAAGAACTTAAATAGTGAATTAAAGATCCTATAAGAACAATATTGAAGACATATATCATAATTTTACAACAACCCTCTCCACTTCCATTAACACATTTTGTATGGGGGTGTTATCTAAAAGGAAAAATAGGATGTCCAACCCTTGGTATGACAATGAATATAAAATTGCTAGAAAACCCATTAGGTATGTCTCTAATGAGTCCTTAAAATGTGATAATATCAAAAGATATGAAGCTCTAATTAAAAGGAAAAAGAGACTACATAAACAAAAAGAAAGAAAAACTTTTGCACCTAGAAAATCTAGATCCTAAAAGATTCTAGAGGAAACATATATTTATGAATCCCCTATTGTTGTGGAAAAAAATCCAAATGTTTCTATATAGGATGAAGGGTTTTCTATAGAAGACAAAATTTTTTGGGTTAAACAACTCGCTAAATGGAAAGCTAAGTACATTGAAGGATACCAAGATGAAATATAGAACTTGGAGAGCCTATCCTCATCCCTCACATACACAATCTCTTCAATTTAGCAATCAAGTAGGGTTTCCCTAAACCTTGGGCTCAAAACCTCATTGCTCATATATTTACAAGTGGAGATAAAATTAATCACTCTAATTATAGGACCATTATTATTATCCCCATCTTAGTCAATCAATACATAAGAATTTTGGAAAAGAAGATCAATATATGGATTAAAATCCATTGAAAAATAACTAAATCCCAAGCCAAATTTAGAGGCTATCATTCAAATGTGAACCATCTTGTTTCTCTTAGGATCATTACAGAAGAGTGTCACAAAAAACCAATCTCCTATGTTGTTTCATTGATTTTAGAAAAGGTTTTGACACAATTCTTAGGACCAAACTTTGGAATAGGTTAGAAGAGCTAAAAGTTCCTTCTAAGTTGAGAGTTGTTGCAATAAAACTATATGAGAGTGTTATTTCTATGTTTAGAAACATTGAGGGCTAATTGGAAGAAATCAATAGAAATATCTAGGAGTCAAGCAAGGTTGTCCCATATTCCATACCCTCTTTGGCATTACATTGATAAGCTATAAGATTGTGTTAGTGTATTTAATTGTCTTATTAAAACATCCAACACATTTAATTATCAATCTGGGGCTCATATAGAACTTGCAAACTGTCTTGCACTGTATATGCATGAACACGTATTCTTTCTCTAAGTTATAGTCATAGTATCAATGATTACGTTGTGGTTAGAGTATAGACACTATTCAAGCTATGGAAAGGTTCTACATAAATCCACAATTGCAGGAAATTAAATCACAGTTGCGGAAAATAAACACACAAGATGCATAGGTATCATGAGTATGACTAAACTGTATTTGATTGCATAATTAAAAATCTAAATTACTTTTGCATAAATTGAAATTCACACGCTTGCTGAAAATAAATCACACGTGTTGAAAGGAAATTGATTAACTACTTATTGGAAAAGAAACTAACTAAGTCCTTGAAATCATATCCTAATCCTTGCCAAGATGATCCATGTCATTACCCTGACAAATATAGTCATTTCATTAAGCACAATTATTCAACAACATATAAGGATGTAACCCAACCTGAAATGTGTTTATTAGAAACAATTGAATAGATGAAATCCAACATAAACACATCCTTGTATGAGTAATCTAACTAACTCGACAATTTGAATCAATAAAATAGTCACATATTTAAATTAAATAAATCCTACGTGAATTTATAATGAAATTACATAACAAAGAATCAAAGAAACCATCTAAGCTACATGACATATATTCTATTGGAGTGGGCCCTGATTCCATAGAATAAAGTGTTGATATTATCCTATATCAACATAAATTAACTAAACTAATCAAAGAAATCAATCTATTACAAATATGCATAGAAAATAAATCAACTAAATTAATTAAATCACCTACAAAATTATAAAACTACAATTAAAATGAAAACTCAAATGAATTAATTAAATCACACTACTTGAAATTATAAAACTACAATTGAAATGAAAAATCAAATGAATCAATTAAATCACACACTACTGAAATTATAAAACTACAATTGAAATGAAAAATCAAATGAATCAATTAAATCACACACTACTGAAATTATAAAACTACAATTGAAATAAAAAATCAAATGAATTAATTAAATCACACACTACAAAAATTATAAAACTACAATTGAAACAAAATATCAAATGAATTAATTAAATTACACATTACAAAAATTATAAAACTACAATTGAAATAAAAACTCAAATGAATTAATTAAATCACACACTATGGAAAATATAAAACTACAATTGAAATAAAAACTCTGTGAATTATTCCTTTGTCATTGCGACATTGATCCATCACTCCTCCCCAAACAATGAAGATAGTGCTCTCTTTTATACATAAATTAAATGGAAACTAGAAATAACAAATATCTAAATAAACCCACTTACAGATTTAATAAATCCATAATGGTTACAACAATTTCAAATAATGGATGGTTTCCATGATCCTTACTAACAATTAGCAATTAATAAATAACTCATTCCAAGATTCTTGGTTAACTACTCAAACTAATATTATTAATGATTCGAAGATTCTTTCCATATTCAAAATGGTTGTTGATGGTCCAAATCCATGGAAGATAGATTTTCATGGATTTGCAAATCCGATGTTGTAACTTACAAGTAATTGCAAACTCGAGTAACAATAAACACAAGTTACAACAAATCATAAAAACTTGATTTATAAAAACGTATGATCTAGGTTGTTAAGATATTTTGAGGATAAGAATATTTCGACTCATTAAATCCTCATACAAGAAATCTTAAGTACCCACATCGTGAATCTTCAGCTGTAGGAGTAACAACAGTGACAACGTAGAAGTAACAATTGGTTCTACAACAATCACAAACTAAACCATTTTTCAAAGATAAATGAAAGATATGTTATTTCTCTAATATTTAACCATAATTCATATGAAAAACTAAAGAAATGTAATGGAAATCAACTTGGTTCTAAATCCCACATATAAGCATTAAAATGGATTAATAACCATTAATATGAGGTTATGGGTAAGCAACCAGGGATTAAAAATAGGAAAAGGAGATATAAAAAGGATGATAATTCCATGGCCCAACATCTCCCCCAAATTGAATATGTTGCATGTCCTCATGCAACCCAATACCTCGTATCAACCGATTTATAGCAGCAACAATGTTATGACATGAGTAACAACACTTGGGAGTAACAACAAAACTGAGTAACGAAAAACGTGTTATAACATCAGTAAATCATAACTCATGAAATAATGATATTTTGTGTCCTATTACTAATTCTTGTGTGACAACAATATGAATTTCTTATGTCATTAGTGTTGAAAACTATTGTTTTCCACTGAAAAATGAAAATTGTTGTTGTACATACCCAAACTGAAGGATGAAGACATATGTTTTTTTCTTTTGTAGAAATGGATTTAATAGTAGCTTCTTATGTTGTAGGTTCTTGTGGGGAATTCCATTCGTTTCTAGGTGATGATTTTTCCTCTCCCCCAAACTGAAAACTTTTCTATCAAATGGCAGGCCAAGAAAAAAATAGTGTTCCAAGTAAGAAATGCACAATAGTCCATCGCTCCCCCAAGATGAATATGTTGCATTTCCTCATGCAATCCAATACTAGGATGAATGTTGCTTCCATTTTTGAATGCACAGTAACCAAAACCACTCTTCTTTTCCAACTAATGATGTTGATAGGATATAACACTTTTTCAAAATAGCATCCTGAAACCTCTTTAAACAATGGCTTCAAAAGAATCCCTCAAGTGATTTTAGCAACTCTAGTGGAGTTGCAGCAATCAAACGATGATTTACAACAAGAAAGCGATGATTTATAGCAAGCGAATAACAATGAATGAGTAACAACAAGTGAATAGCAGCAAGAAAATATCAACAAGTAACTCACAACAAGCAACAATAGATTTGAGAATGTGGCATTTGATGCAGACAATAATTCAAAATGAAGAGATTTTTGGTGAGTATATTGATCACCATTTAATGCATCTTCCTACCAAACATCATAGCAACGTGATGCATAGATCCTAATATATAAAAAATAATATTCTACAGGAGAGTAGCAACATGTGTTGCAGAAGTAGCATCAAAATTTTTAAACCACTTTCTCACAAAATACAAACTGGGTTTTGAGAAAAAATTGCAGGAAGATTTTCACTATTTCAATTTTTCTCCACACCAAAAATCAAATCCATCGGATACACAAAACTTAATATATAGGAAAAATGGATGAAGGTGATGATTCTTAATAACTCAAAAAGTATGAACTAGGTCAGTGACAAATTTATTGAGTTTGTTCATTTGGCTATAGTGCTTCTCTCCTCAAACATTCATGAAAAGGAAGTTCACGGTTTACAAGATAGATCATCAATTCAATTTATGCATTTAAAAAAAATGTGAATGAGTGAATATTGAGAAATTTCCATGAACTTGTTTTGCTTGTCCTTAGCATCCTGATCCCATTTGTCCACTATGAGATCCCATGTAGTGCCAAGAAACCCATGTCTCCTCCAAACTGAAAACAAAACATGTCCTCATACATTTTTTATGACATAAATGCCTTCTCTTATTATGTTGTTGGTTCTTGTGGAGCAACAACAATGTATTTTTTTCTTACTTTTGGTTCTTTTTTGTCAACAACAAGGTCCTTTAATACTGCTTCTTGTGTGGCAACAAAAAAGAATTATTTTCCCTTACTGTCATTTCTTGTGTGGTAGCAACAAGGTCTTTTACTATTGGTTCTTGTGTGGTAGAAACAAATCGTTATTTATTTTCTCTTACCATTGGTTCTTGTGTGGCAGCAACAAGGTATTTTACTCCTAGTTCTTCTGTGGAAACAAAAAAACATTACTCTACCTTACTTATGGTTCTTGTGTGACAACAACAAGGTATTCTACTAATGGTTCTTGTGTGGMAGCAACAAGGTCTTTATTGTTGGTTCTTTTSTGGMAGAAACAAAGCCTTCTATTGTTGGTTCTTGGGTGGAAACATTAGGACAACTAATAATCCTTCTTATGCATGGATATGTGAGTGGAGTTGACCAATAATAGTGATGGAATGTTATGGGATGAAAAGGTGATGGTGTTTCCCCCCCAAACTGAATATATTTCGCACCCCTGAGAAATGGAAAAAGATGAGGAAGTGGGACAGAGACCTAAGTGATTTTCCAAATACAAATCCATAGCATCCAATTAATCATTATTAAAGAAAAGAGAAAGAAGAATACCTGTACCTACCTATGAAGTCCATAGTGTTTGTAACAACATCTTGATACGATATGGTCTGCAATGATATAGAAAGTTCACAAGGAAGAGTGGTGTGGATATTGGGACATGTAGCATAGACTTGTGATGTAGTAATGCATATTGTAAATATTTATTAATCTTGGGGATGATTATTCATATATCAAAACATGTATGATAATATGAGATGGTCCACAAGAAATAAAAATATGGAGTGTAGAACTTTGGAGCATAATATGAGTTGTAGACTGAGGTCTAGAACAACCTTCTTTGAAATATTTATTCAGAGAGAAATTGGAATTTGAAAATGAACTTTTATTTCTTATTTTCAAACCTTGTCTTCCAATAAGTTGGTTTTCAAGCAAGATCTGTCTAACTACACCTAGAGGGTTTTCAAATTGAGAATTTGTATTACTGAGGAACGCCTGCTAGAAAGTTGATTTTCAAGCATTCCAAGGTTTGATGGCACCTGAGATAGGTTTTCACCATCAAATTTATTAAGGGAGGAAATGAGATAATAGGGTGACTCAACATTGTGAGCGAGCCAAGTCAGTTTATTGCATGGGTTAGGGATGGGTGAAGAAGAAAATAGGAAGTGATGATGCTGAATTTGTGGCTTGATAGTAGTGGAAAATTTTAATCTTCAAGGGAAACCACATAAGCAAGGAATGATATTCATCATGAAATTATTCCAAACTGGGAAGGTGGAAATGGATATGCATATCATGGTACTGATGAATGAGCACAATAAATACTAGGTCTTATGAAAGGATTCATTTGAAACAAGGATGTGGAAAATGTGGTGATGGATCTTCATTCTATGGTATTGTCCTTCTATTTATCTTCAAATCAATTCTTCATTTCTCTTGTTCTTCGATCCATCTACAACGTTGATGAAAATATTGGAACAACAATGCAACAATAAGACAAGGGTAGAAACATCATGTAAAACCATGTATCAACATATAGTGGCACTGAAATAGCATCATTAAGGAAAACTATAGGCCCAGACATGGATCTGTAGGATTTCTGGATAGTATGCCCTCTTTTTTTCATGAAATTGTATCTTCAAGAATCACTTGTGCATGAATTGACTCCCTTAGTCTTCTAATGACCTACAAAAAAATAACACTTACATGAAATAAAACGTGAGATCATGGAATAAGAGAGGTGATTGGTATCTCTTCATACAAGAAATATGCAAAAAAACAACAATAATTTACTTATAAAACAAATCCAAGGAAAAATGAATGAAGAAAAATTCATTTTATACTTGCTAAGGAGTGGTGGCCACCTTAGATTACTTGGCAGTATTTTTTTGATAACTTCATCATTTCTTGTTCGATTTGAGTGATTAAAAACAAAAAATAGAATACATTCATTGGGATACTTCCAATAGAAACATTTTATGTGTTAAGGTGATATGCCAAATCTTCTTAAGAAGATCCCGCAGGAAAAAGTTGCTTTCAAATTCCCGCATAGACCAACGTTCACTAAGTTGAGTACAAATTTTTCTTTTAATGTTGGATTGAATTAACTAAAATTGGAGATGAACGTATATTCATTTATCTATATCGAATAGAAACAAATTTTTAAGAAACAAATATTTTATGGTTCAAATATGGTAATGAATAGTTGGGAAAACAAAGTTTTAGCAGTGTTGATTTAGGATAGACAATTTACTGTTTTGGGTGTAACTTTATCATATGATATCGAAAATGAGTTATTACAATTTCATTATAAACTATATTCACAAGAGAATATACATTAGGAACATATTTTAATGATATATCTAGTTAGGAATCCAAGAATTGACTGTCCTAACTCTGTTCCTGAGTTGCCTACTATACACCTAGTCAATGTTTTGGTCACATATGTTTTGTTTGAGATCCAAATTGAATGATTCAAAATGGGTTAGAAACTATGCTTCAAGATATATGTTGTATAGAAATAGGATTTAAAAATTATCCCATATGACCCCCCAGAATAGGACTTTCCTGACTGTCTTTTCAATGAATTTATCAAGCCAAAATGCCATAAAATTCAACAAATAAGCGATAGATCACAAATAGTTATCCTAATAGTTGTGAATGTTTGTAGGAATATAATTTTT
>SNQJ01S0069885.1:25062-38842 GCA_010110895.2 Picea sitchensis | reverse complement strand
AAAATTCATCTACAAACTGAAACCAATCAATAATGTGATATGATGGAAAAGACTCAAACCAATGTTTAATCCGACCCCAAAAAGTGAAAGCAAACAATCTGCATAAAACCTTTAAATTAGAAATGTCATGCTTGATGCATTTACACCAAAAATTGTTAAGATGGTCTTTTGCAGATACATTCCCCCCACCATCAAAGGTGATTTTGGACAAGAGAGAGACTGTCTTGTTGGGAATACCAGGTAATGAGAAGTGGAAAGCATGTTCCAAGACAATGATTTGGGGAGCCATGGGAAATTAATTAAATTCGAAACAAAGACTCCTATAAGGCCAGCTTGTCCGTCTGGACTGCCTTCTAGGGCATTTCAAGATGACACAAGAGAAGGATTTATAAATCTGGAATTATGAAAGGCTAAGGGGTGAAACATTTAATCATTAAATTTACTCAGCCCTCCTTCTAGCACCATTTGTTGACTGACAAATTTGACATGCCGTCAACTGGAAGAATAGATCCGGTCTGGGTTGTCTAAATAACCCAAGCCATTTGGTGTAACCTATTCTGACGAGTTTAATGGCTTCGTTAGCCAACTAGGGTCCTAAAGATAGAAAAATAAAATAAACTAACTAAAAAAAATATTCTAACAATCGACACAATAATTACAAATATTTATCTAAGAATGTGAATATACAAATGATTATGAAAAATTTATATACAGTTTACAAGGTTTGCATGAAATCTTGCGAATATGATTGTTTGATAAAGTTTATGAATCAAATCTGAATAACACTTCTTTTTTGGGTTTTTTTTTAAAGATATTAAAGGAATAAATACTAAATGAATAGGATTGAAACATTGACACAAAAACAGTCAAAGCTAATTAATGTAATCATCAATTCATTCATAAACAACTTAACTAAATAATACACAGAATAACATGTAGCTGATCAACGAAACTGGTATTATCTTTTTGTGTTGTATGAGCTCCTACCTGTACTGTTGTTAAGGGAAACCTATAACAAAACAATACTAGCACTTCTAGAATACATTCAAAGAAGTATTTGATATTGGAGTAAATTAATAACAACAGGAAGACAACTAATTAAAAATCGTGTGATCTTAAGATAATCAATATTTAAGAATGAAATAAAACTCAATTCTGAGTATTGATATTATCTATCATTTAACATTAGAAATAAATTCCACAATAATCAAATGATCGATTGATCACACATAAAAAATGGAATAAGAAATTATGGAGAGCATATAACATTTAACAGTATGAAAACACTATATGATGACAAGCTAAAATTAAAATCAACTATAATAATATTCTCATAATATAACAGTAATGAAAGAATGAAATGGAATAAGCATCACACAGGTCTAAAGCCAAAGATGAATTGCTTTCCTATATTCTTTCTCAAAATCACATGCCGATACTGTAGTTCTGGAAGAATTTTTGGGATAATAGACTCTTAAAGATGGAAAAAAATAATTAATACATAAATGATAGTAATTAATTATGCATTGATAAAAAAGACTAAGGCTAATTTAAATCACTACATAATCAATTATTAAAAGAATATTAAGATATTATAATGAAAATAAAACCATTTTATTCACAGGACAAAAGCCATTAAGCAACCTGAAATTCCATATCCTTGTTTGGAAATACTCATCCATTCTCCCAAAGATTCCAACCATCCATTACTCCATTTGAAAAGAAGAAAAGTTTACAAAATAAATAATATACAAAAAATAAAGGATAAAAATCCTCCTCTCCAATTCTTAGATCCCCCGGCTTTGAACTTTCTCATATATTTATACAATGAATGAACAGTCTGGGCGTCACTATTAATTTTCGCCACCTGAAATTTTCCTCGTAAAAAGACTTAAATATCTGTCAAATCGTGCATTTTTTTGGGAAAATCGCTATCCGTTAGGTAAATGGGTCCATTTTGGTTCCGTGTTTTCCACCGTTTATTCAAATTCCTCTCGGTTTGGCTGCAATCAGTTCTGCAAAATCGCCTGTCTGATCTTGACGCCTTTCCAAATTTTATCTGTTGTTGCTCATAAAATTATTTGTAGCAATCCAAAATTATTTTTGGATCAATCATCTTGAACGTATTTGGATAATAAAATCAAGCCATGGTCAGATGCGTATCAAATATTTGATAATAGAAACTTGTGAAAGAAAAAGAAACCTAAATTAATAACCTAAAAGTTGTCAATAAAACTAACTATAACTTATAAACAAACATTGTTTATAATTTGCTTTCAAATATGATCTTAAAATTCTAGAAGCTTCAAGTTAATGGAGAAGAGAAAAATATTAATTTTGATTTTTTACAAATGATAGATAATTCTTTTATTATTATTATTTTGAAATGAGATGCAAAACGAAAAAAGAATTTAATTAATTAATATCACCAAATGATTTCATAAAAATGAGAAACCAACCAAGATATTATTTGATGAAGTATTGAAGCCATTATTCAAAATAGTCAAACTTGCTAATGAGTAAAAGAAAGAAACACATAATCATAATTTAAACGAAAATAAACATTTGATAAAAATTAACGTTTTTGTTCAAATTGAGATTTTTATGCTCGTTTCTAACTTTTGACATATACTCTTGTAATGAATGTCTCATACTATAGTGAATGTCTTAAGTTTGTCTCAAAGCAAGCAAAGGTATGGAACTATTTGAAAAGGTTGATTCTGTAGCTCATTATAATTATCAAGATTCGAATGGGGGCCCTTTAAATTTTGTAAAAATTTAGGGGGAGTTGTTGGGGCCCAATAGTTCCCCATTTAGAAAAGCTGATTTTACGTCCATTTGATACACTTTAATATTTTTGGAGCATGCATAAGCTAAAAGCAATCAGATTTCTTCCATTCTGACAACTGGGGAAAATGTCTCTTAGCCATTGAAGAAGAAGAAGAAGAGTGCCTAGCCATAGCTACACTCCTTTTTCTTCTTCCCTTAAGCTAGCCGTACCTTTTGACTTCAAGAGGAAGAGGACGTCCCAGGCCTAGGTTATCTACACCTAGGGACGTTTTCTTTTAGGGTTTTATGAAAGAGCCTTGCCTTAGCAACACTCTCCCTCTTTTAACCCTCTTGTCTTGACTTTGCTTTTCATTGAGCTAGCTGTTTGCCGGGAAGGAGGAGAGAGCACAAGACCTTGCTTTAGCAACACCAGAGTGAGCCTCTCTCCCCTAGGATTATGATTTTGGAGCTTTTCTTTAGCAACACTTCAAAACTTATTCCTCTAGTCCTTTAAAATCTCATATCTTTCAACTTTTGCGTTCTTCACCTATGACTCCGTTAACCCTAAGGTACTGATCTAAGACCTCCAACGTTGAAGTAAAATTCGATCCAAACACTCTCAAACCTCTTGAAATTGAAACCATAACTACACTAACCCTAACCTACTAACCCTAAGTTGCTGACATCATCTTTGAATATTTCATCTTTATTTCAGCAATGTTTCATCTTGTGAGCAATTGAATGATAGTTGAAGGCATTAATTGAGTTAAGAAGTTGTTTGTCATATTGAATGTTGTATCATTCTAGTATTTATTGATGAAGTGACATTACTGATATTGCTACTTTGTAAACATTGACTTCGTCAACATTTACTTTCAAATTGCTCATATTGAATATAAGATAGTCACTGATTTATATGAGGTATTAACCAATATTGCACACATCAGTTTCGTTGTTATATTGTCTCAAGCAGGTGATTTTATTTTCTTTGGTTATACTCTATTATTGGCTGTTTAGCCAGGACTATCTGATTGGCGGTAATCTGTGAAGGGGAACTTCGTCTTTGTGTTGTTAGCCTTTTCCCTTTCAAAACCCCAGGTTACCGGGGATGTCTCCCCTGGGCCTAGCCTCCCTAAATAGAAAGAACCTCCCCATTGTGGTGACATTGGGTGGGGAAGGTTCCTGTTTCGCCAGTTTTACTTACTACTCCTTATCCTTTCTTGTGTCTACAAACTGTGCAATAACAAGTCTCTCTGTGAACTCTCTGTAGGAGGTGATGCGATTGTGACCCAATGTCACCAATCCGTGATACCACCACTCGTGTTCTTCACCCTCCAAGTGTAGGGTGGAAAAACTGATGGCCTCTGACTTGGTCATCTGGTTGAGCTTGTAGTAGGTGTCTAGCTTCTGTACCCAAGCTTTGGCGCTGCATTTGGACGATCCGTCAAAAGAAGGTATGGTGAATTTACCAACTTTTCGGATGAAGTCAATGTTATGTCCTTGCTGCTGCTACCCTCCCCTCTGTGGATCTCTAGGATGGTTCCTTAGTCTGAGTCCACAATACTCGACTAAGGTCATATCCTTATGAAAGTCATGGCCCAAAGCTACATAATCTCTTTGATACTCTGCAAAGTCCTCTGCATGAGTGGGCGGTCTCTGTGTTATTGGTATCTGTGCTGCTACCGGGGGTGCCCTTTGGAAATTGGGAAACAATGGACGTGGAATCCTACTTGCAGAGGTATATGTGCGAGTGGGTGACTAGTGTCTACTGCCTGCCCTTGAGTTCCCATGTGTTGCATGTGGGGCTTGTGTGCCCAGGGTGTCAACCATAGCCAGTCTATCCGCTACCTGAGCCAAATACTGAGACATGGTCTGCTGACTAGCTAGCATATCACTGATAACCTGCATGAAGGCTATGTCTGGATCCTCGGGGGCCTTACCACTACCCTATGGTTGCTCATATCTGTCACCTAGCCTCCTCTCTGCTTCGTGCTCAGCCTCACGCTATGCTCTTCTCTCTACTTCTCTGTGTGCCTATTCCTCTTCCTCTGAACTGGGAGGGAAGGGAGAAAAGTTAGTCCTATCCCTTCTTTCCTTGCGCTTGTTGTAAGTGACATATTCGTCACCTATGTGCTCACGAACATCTGGTTCTTCTACTGTATTCATTGCCTTTAGTCATAGGATGGCAGGACTAAAGCTCTGATACCATTGAAATATCCCTGATCCTGCTAATCGAGATATTTGCTACTGATATATTATTTTGTCTTGCAGATCTGATACACTGGGGGTTTCTAGATGCGTTTCAGTTGTATGTTTGAGATCTTGATGGTTATTGCATGTGCATGTGGGTTATTGCATATGCATGTTGGTTATTGCATGTGCATGTTGGTTATTACATGTTCATGTTTCATATTTATGGTTTAAACAACATATAAAGGATGCATGCATAAGTAAAGAACATAAACTGCCAAATATCATGTATAATACGGTTCGAGCATGGAAATACAATAGCCTACTGGAAATATAGAATATAAATGTCAGCCAGATCTCATGGATCAGTATTGGAATACAATCAAATAACATAAAATACCCGTGATAAGAAGATGATAGCAGATCTGATGCATGCATGGATAGATCGGTGAAAATATGTGATTCCAGCGAAGTACGGTAACCGCTACCAGCTGGAAAACTAGTCCGGAAGTTCAGACCATCTAAATATGTTGGAAACTACTCCAAAAGAAGTTCCCTGGCCTCTAAACTGAAATGGGTGAGTGCCAGATCTCGAATCTGGTCTCTAAGGCACTGGATCTGGACCCTTGGGGGGTTTGCGCACCTCTTGGAGCACTGGATGCACCCCAAAGGATCCCACCAGCAAAATCTGCTGCTATATGGCTCAAAATGATCATCTCTCTCCAAATAAGGAAATGGGTCGGAAGGATTTCTCCGGATCTGCTCTGAAACTCTGCATGCAACACCAAATGTTTGTCTAGAAGAGTTGTGCCCTAAATGGCTGAAAGAGTCGATCTACAAGATTCCACTGTCAAAATCTGAAAATAGATGCCTCAACAGAAGTGCCCTGGATGGATCTCAAATGGGTTGGAAGGAAACCACAATCTAGATACGGATCTCGTGCAGCTCTCTAAACCCTCAAACTGACTTGCGCCCTCACTGGTTGAGCTGCACACTCTGCAATGGATACTCCTGAAAAGTATAGTGAAATACCTGGATGGTATCTCCGATGGACTAGGGTGTGTCTCTCAATATTGAAACTGATCAATGGTGGTAGTTTCCTCCATAAATCCACAAAACAGTAAGGTCGACTCTCCTCCTCCTCTGGGAACTCTCAACATCAAATCATAACAATGCATAATGATGAATTAGGTCAAATTCCTCCCTTTATACCTTTCCCAATCTAATTCACCATTGAACTCACTTAAGCTAGGCCCTTTTCCTCCCAAAGTGATTAATTAATTAATTAAGTCCCCCTTTAACACCTTTTCATTCTAATTCTTCGTTGACTTAGGCTTAAGTGACTTTTCCTAAGTATTTTGGCTTAATTCATCGTTTAGCCATCAATTCCTCCTTATTTCTCCATCTTGTTCCCTGTTTGTGCCTGACTATAGTCTACGGGAACATATAGAATACTAAGTCACTCCCTGCTGGCCTACTCTTGGGAACGGGACATCACATTAAATTGGTCTCATTGTCCAATAGTATTTCAATAGTAGTAGTCCTCTCAGTCAAGGAATTTGTTGACAAGTCCTTACTAGATGAGTCCTTTTTGGCATCTTCGCGCCTTTTCTTTGAGTAATTTTTTCTTGTATTGTTGAATAATAGCCCATGCTTTTGAATCTCTGATGGGATTAGTAGCTTCCCAGAGTAATATCTCCCTGCATTACTAGAATATGGCTCTTGCTTCTGTATTTTAAACATGTTTGCGGTAATATTGCATTGAGTTTTGTCTATTTCTCTTGGGCTCTAATGAGCTTCTCATCATCAGCCTGGTAAATTAGAAACTTAGCCTTTAGGATTCTCACCATATCTACAAAATCTAGAGGAGTTTCTATGGCCCTCCTGTTATGAACTTGGTTATGTGATATTACGCAGAAACATGAATATAATGGAAATTACCAACAAAACAACAAAATGTAGAGAATAACGCACCAAAATGATACCTTTATTGAAATGGGAGAAATCTTTACTGACCTCTTTGAGGAGGCAACCTTCAACAGAGAAACATTCTATTACAACAATTCACAAGACAAAGCTTTCTCATGCCTCCTACTCTTATTTATACTAATTCTATCTTCTAAAGAACACTTTGGATGAAGATGTTTCTAGAAGCAGGAGATTCTATTAGGTCTTCTTACATTGACTTGTTCATATTTATTAAATAGGCCTTATTAACTAATGTTGTCCTATATTACATGGAAAATATATTATTCTATCTATGTGAGGGGTTAGGGAGGTTAGGTCCCTAACATTCCCTCCCCCTTAAAAAGAGCCTTGTCCTCAAGGCTTAAGACGAGGAAATTTCTACAGAATAGTAGCCGGCTCCCATGTGGCATTTTCTAGTGAAGTATCCTTCCATTAAACTAACACTTCCTGGATGATGCGCTAACACAAACAACGCTCTGACTGGTCCAATATGGCTTGTGGTTGCAACTAAATGGAACCTTCTTCATCCAACTCTGGTAGATTGGTCTGAGCGTGACACTTGGTGCCAATCACTTTCTTAAAGCAGGAGACATGAAAAATAAGATGTAGCTTGGAGTTGCCGGGCAAAGCTAATTAATAGGCCACTGGCCCCACACGTTTGAGAATAGTATAAGGACCATAAAATTTGGGGGCCATTTTCTGACACTTCTGATATTTGAGAGAAGTCTGCTCGTATGGTTGTAGACAGAGAAACATTTCATCCCCTTCAACAAATTGACATTCAGAATGACCTTGATCTGCTTGTTGATTCATGCGGTTATGAGCCATGACCAAATTTTCTTTAAGAGTACGAAGAATGGTCATGTGTGTTGTAATATTATGGTCAACCTCCCAAACCTTGGAAATGCCTGACATGAATAGGAGAACTGATGGTGGCTTCTATTTGTATATTGCTTCAAAGGGAGTCATGTGAGTGGCTATATGGTAAGAGGTTTTGTACCACCATTCAACTAAGGGTAACCACTAAACCTAATGATGTTATCGGTCAGATGCAAAGAAACTCAAATATGGTTCTAGACACTTGTTGATGACTTCCGTTGGGCCATCTGTATGGGGATGATAGGATATACTAAGCTATAGTTGGGTTCCCTAGAGCCTCAATAATTCTTACCAGAAATTGCTGGTAAAAGTTGGATCGTGATTAGAAACAATAGAATGAGGCATTCTTGGGAGTTTGAAGATATTATCCATAGAAAATTGAGCCACTATAGATCTGTGAATGGGTGTTGAAGAGCACATAAATTGGCATATTTGGAGAGATGATCCACTACCACCATGATGAATGACTTATTTCCTGACTTGGGCAAGCACACAATGAAATCCATAGAAATATCCATCCAAATAGTAGGTGGAATTAGAAGTGGTTAGAGCATGCCAGGATTTTTGGCAGTCTCGCTCTTATTGTGTTGACACATATCACATTCTTCCACAAAGGTGTGGATGTCCTGTTTCATACCATCCCAGAAGAAAGAGCGTTTGACTTGTTCATAAGTTTTGGTAAAACTTGAATGCTCTGCAGTAGGAGAAGCATGCAACTCAGAGAGCACCTTGGATTTAAAGGCCGATTGTTTGCTTAAATATAAGCGACCTTTATAGAGAAACTCTTCATTGTGACAAGATTACCTTGGAGAAACTTGGGGATCCTATTGCTGTTTTTGGATGAGGCTGGAGATTTTTGGGTCATGCAACCATTCATGGTGAACAACCTCAAGCTAGTCGGTGACAGTGAATGAAAGGGAGAAGAGGGACCCTTCTTCTCCATATTTCCTGGAAAGAGCATCAACCACCACATTTTATTTACCCCTTTTGTAAATGATCTCATAATCATATCCAAACAACTTGGTCACCCATTTTTGTTGCTATGGGGATAGAATGCATTGTTCCAGGAAGTACTGCAAGATTTGATGGTCTATTTTAATTTGTAAGCATTGTCCCAATAGATAAGGGTGCCATAGAACCACTGCATGCAAAATAACCATCATTTATTTTTCATAGATCGATTGGCCCAAATATTTCTTTGAAAATTGTTTACTGGTGAAAGACAAAGAGCATCCATATTGCATGAGGACTGCCTCGATTCCTCTCCCTAATGCATCACTTTCCAAAACAAAGGTCTCGGATAAATCAGGTAGGGCCAATACATGAGTAGTGCACATAGCTTCCTTCAAGGCTTGAAAGGATTGGTCTGCTACTAGATTTCAACTGAAGGCATTCTTTTTAAGGAGAGATGTTAGGGGGCCAAAATTTTTCCATAATTTTGAACAAATTTGCAATAATATCCCATTAAACCCAGGAAACCACACATACTTTTAAGAGTTTTAGGGCGAGGCCAATTCTGCATATCTTCAATTTTCTTAGGATCCACCTTGACACCATCCTCGCCAAGAATATGACCCAGGTACTCAACTTCAGAGATGCAAAAAACACATTTAGATTATTTGAGAAAAAGTTTGTGGTTGTAGAGGAGATGGAGCACTTGATCTACATGGGTGAGATGGGATGGCCACATTTTACTATAGATGAGAATATCATCAAAGAAAACTAACACAAAGTGATGAAGGAAAGGATGAAAGACGTGATTCATGAGACTTTGAAAAGTGGAGGGGGCATTACAAAGACCAAAGGGCATGACTGAGAACTCATAGTGGCCCTTATGAGTGTGAAATTTCATCTTAGGGATATCTTCCTCTTTCATATGTATTTGGTGGTAGCCATAACGAAGGTCAAGTTTGGTAAAGTATCAAGCTCCACTGAGTTCATCTAGGAGGTCATCTATGATAGGAATGGGAAATTTGTCCTTGATGGTAAGTTTGTTGAGGGAAAGAAAATTAGGAAACAAGTTCCAAGGGCCTTCCTTATTGATGACCATGACAACATGGGAAGAATAGGGGTTGGTACTAGGAAAGATAAAACCCACTTCTAAGAATTTGTGGACAATTTTCTTAATTTCATTTTTTTGAGCAAAATGATGACGATAAGGGTGAACATTGGGAGGAAGACTGCCTGACATTAAAGGAATGGAATGATCATGGTCATTGCGAGAGGGGAGAAGTACCCATGGGGTTTTGAAAATAGTGTGATGGTGTGAAATGATAGCTTTAAGGTCGGGGTGTACTAGGGGTGTCTCAACTGCTTGAATGGAATGGAGTTGGGTGATGATGCCATAATGACCTTTTTTTAGTAACGTTTCCATGTGGTGGGAACTGATGATCTCCAGATATCTTGTGGTAATGCCTTAGAATTTATAATGTTGGCCTTCCTATTGAATTTCATGGTTAACTCCTTAAAATCCATGAGTATGGGTCCTAGGGTGTGTAACCATTCCGTGCCAAGTACAATGTCACAACCACCCATGTCAATAGCAAACATGTGATATTTCAGGTTATACTGACCAATTTGTAAGCGCACATTTTCACAATGCCCTCCACATTTCATGGAACCACCATTTGCAATCATGATTTGAAAATTGTTGACAACGTAGATATAACAATTGACTTCTTGGGCAAGGCGACGATGCATGAAATTATGAGTGCTGCCATTGTTAACTAGGATGATGAATTTCCTATGCTTAATGTAACTAATCAATTTGAGGGTTTGAGGAGTAGAAAAACCAATGAGAGTGTGTAGTGAAATAAATGGTTCAACTTTGGGAGGACCAGAGGGTAGTGTAATATCATCAGTTGGGGGTAGCACTGCTTCAGGTGAAACCTAAACATCTTCATCAAAAACGTCCCCAGAAATGGCCATAAAAAGTTTCTGTTCTTTACACTTGTGCCCTGGAAAGTATTTATCATCAAAATTATAGCAAAGACCCTTGATTTTGCATTCAACCATTTCTGCCCATTTTAACTAATGGACCTTGAGAGGAGTGGATTGAGGGGCAAGGGTGTTGGGTTTAGGGTGGGGGACAAAAGTGGGTTTTCTGCTCTTGGCCAAGATGACTTGTTTTTCCTCCTTGAAATTCTTAGTGGTTTCCAACTAAGTCTGAGAGTGAGCCATGATGGATTGGGTGCGAATTTCATCCTTGAGGCCACTAATAAAGCATTCCCTGAAGAAAGCATCTGTCATGCCCTCCATTCAGAAATCAAAGTGCTCAAAGCCAACAATAAAATCTTCCACTGTTTCAGACTGTTTCAACTTGGTCAGACGTCCTAAATGGTGGGTGTCTGTGTCAAAGCATTCATACAACTCTGCAACAAACTGTGACCAAGCAACATACCCTTGGCATGCCTTGCGACACCATTGCCACCATTGCCATCTTTCCGGATCCAAATAAATAATTCCACAGTGAAGCTTGGTTAAATCATCAGTGATACCATGCAGGGAGAAATAATGTTCCATCTGAGTAACCGAGGCTTGTGGATATGATCCATCAAATTTTTTGACCTCGAATCTGGGGAGATAAGGGTCACACGATAGGAAGTTGGAATGAGAGTGTAGAGGCTGGTTGGATTCAACACCTTCAGTATAGAGAGGTGGGTCAGAGGAGGAAGGACCATAGAATTTGTTCATGAATTCGTTGAGAGAAGAATGGACTTCAACAATTTGGCTACTGAGCTAGGCTTGGATGTGGTCTGTTTTTGCATGAATGGCCAAAATGTCCCTATTTACTTAGGCCTGGAGGGTAGTGAGGTCAGTATTTTGTTTCTGATTGGTTTCTTTTTGGTGGGTGGGAGCCATGAGGGGATGACGGGTGGGTCCACAGACAAGAAAGCAGAGAAGTGATATATACCACGATGATCAGGGCAGTGAGAGGAGACCAATGGGATAAATGAGAAATAAGGGTGCCAAGAACAGTATGGGTCTACGGGGTAAAAAAAATAAAAAAATGAAAGGTATCACAATGATCAAGGAGAAAATGGGAATCCAATGAGATAGGTCTCAAATAAAGGTGCGGGAAGGTAATTAAAAAGGTTAAAAAAGATAGGTATCACAACGATTAGGGAGAAAAGGGGAATCCAATGAGACATGTATCAAATAAGGGTGCGTGAAGGTAAAAAAAGTTTAAAAATGATATGTATCAAAACGATCAGGGAGAGAAGAGGAATCTAAGGAGATATGTGTCAAATAAGGGTGGTGGTAGGCCCTATATTTTTTTCCGCCTCTTTTTGTTCACTCCTATGGAGTTATACTCTAATCTGAATAATATTGCAGTGTTGAAATGCCCAAATTTTTAACAAGAAAAAATGTGCAGTAATTTCACAACCTGAATGTAGGAGGCAAGGTTGCACTACAATAAATCTTGTCTGCTCCTTTTCTGTTCTATTTCTGTCCCAAGGGTTAGGGTTTTCAAGGTGCCTACATACATGGGTTTACCTTGTGCTATAGCTCTCTGATATACATGTGGAGTCGAACAATAATACTCGACCCAATATCTCAAGGCACCAACTAAGGAGGCTAGACCGTACCCTTAGACATACTACATGATTACCCAAGTACTAGAGAGTATCTTCTCGAGTGTTTTTCTCGGTGGCACTATAACCGTCAAGCGACTGATCGATTGATCTATGGCTGGTTTCAAAATAATTAAGGGGGCTCTTGCTATACTAGAGGTACATAAAAGTGCAAGTCCATATACATGTGCTGTCTGATGCACTACCACTCGAAGGGGTACCAACAAGGGTTACAAGGGTGTCCAACAATGTGAGCTTAAAAACCTCTTGTATTTCCTACGTGTATGCTTCCTCGACAATAGATTTATGCACTGAACGATAGATCAATGTAGTTAAATATGTCGGAACACGTCTCTACCCTATAATTTTTTTTTAACCCACAACTCCTGCTAAGGAAAGTGTTATGATACCACTTGTTATGCACCTAATTATGTGATATTAAGCAAAAACAAGAATATAACAAAAATTACCAACAAAACAACATAATGTAGAGAATAACACACCAAAATGATACCTTTATTGAAATGGGAGCAATGTTCACTGGCCTATTCGAGGGGGAAACCTCCAACAAAGAAACACCCTATTACAATAATTCACAAGACAAAGCTTTCTCATGCCTCCTACTCTTATTTATACTAATTCTATCTTCTAAAGAACATTCTGGATGAAGATCTTTCTAGAAACAAAAGCTTCTATTAGGTCTCTTACATTGACTTGTTCATATTTATTAAATAGGCATTATTAACTAATCTAGACCTTTATTACATGGAAAATATATTATTCTATCTATGTGAGGGGTTAGGGAGGTTAGGTACCTAACACCTCCTCTCATATGATTCCTGATATCTAATATGTGATGTCTCTTCCATATTGTACCAGCCTATTGTTATACCTTTCTTCACTTCACCGTGTCTTCTAAGTGCTGAAACAACATTTCAATATTAGCTAAACATATAATTGAAAGGCACACAATTACTGGGCTTTTATAAGGTTCTCATTGACCTAAAACAATCTAATATCATGACTCTGTCCCTTTTGTCTTTCATACTCGCAATATATTGTTAGTGATCATTAACATAATTAAATTTCCTGTAGGAATCATTCTATTTTATATGAGGTAAAAGATAAAATTTTGTGCTATAAAATTTTGAAAAGAATCTACAGTCCTTCCTTTCAAGAAGATTGTGCAGCTCATATGTAAACATTTTAATGCAAAAAAATTTCAACAGGATCATCATAGCCTTTGGCATATACATCTTCATGGTTGATCTCTATCCCATTCAGGTCTAATGTTTTAACGACTACTTTGATACTAGTCTATAACACAATTGACCTCCTAAGCTTCATTATGCTGGTGGGGCATACAAAACCAATGACTATAATTATGCTCAAAACCAAGC
>SNQJ01S0069885.1:0-16727 GCA_010110895.2 Picea sitchensis | reverse complement strand
CTCTAGCACCCACTAGAAGGAAGCACCAACTCCCTAAGTGTTCCAACACCAACTGGATGGAAGCACCAACTTCCAGTCACACAGGCACCGACCTGTATAACAAAGAAGAATAGTTCTCCCTTGCACCACCCTGCCACCCTGAATATAAAAACTTTGTTCCTGAAACTTATTATAGTGATACAATATTTGTCAAAAATATTGCTAGTCTCATCATTGTTTTGTTGCACTACTCTGCTCTACCTGCATTGGTGTTTTTCCTGCTCGCACCTCCTTGAGTTTTCTGTTTTTCTGCTCTGTCTCTAGATGTGCACCTCAACTTTCTATTCCTCTATCATATAAGCATTTATTATCTATATCTTTCTTCTACACTTTATGCTCTATTATTATTTCCATTCAATGCTCTATGCCTCTTCTGTGCGTTTCATCTCTTGCACACATCATGCTTCTACTTGCATGAATAAATCTCAACAACAACAACTCTCTATTCTCTATTCTACATATATTTATGATGCCAAGTCCTCTGTCAGATCATACACCTAACTCTTTGTTGTCTCTCGCAATCACGCTGAGTCTTTTCTTCATTAGTGACCGTTATGTTGAGACTATTCGTCATCGGTGGCCATTCCTGAGATTATTTTCCTGTTTCTGGCAGTGCGACCCTTCATCTTCTCTATTATAGTTACATACCTCAACACTTTCCCATATGTAAATTGTCTCTATGACGAGTCTTCATTGCACAGGTAGTTACCTCGAGACTCTTCGACTCCTTTGACAATCACCCTACTGCTCCTCGAATTCTCTGGCAGATGCAATCACTTCGTTCTGGCAGTTACTGAGAAAACCTCCGTATGTTCATCCCTTTGGCACCTTTTCCCTTCCTGAGAAAAAATTCACAGTGGGCTCTAGCTCTTCTTGCTAAGCCCTTTCCTTTCACATGACCACCAATGATGACCATACACCTAACCAATAGTCGTTTCATGATTTCACGTTTCGCGATGTCGACTGCAAGTCACCTTGATTTTCCCAACTTGCGAAACTCTGAGGTGGAGCCTATCAATGCTAGCTCCTTCCTTAATCTTCATCAATGTGACCATGGCTATGAACAAAGGCCTCACTTCTGAAACTACACTTGACAAATCAATGGTCCAAATCTCTCCATGATTCAATGGTTGAGATATCCTTTTTGCGTTTTATGACTTCGCGATTCGCGATGTCAAGGGTTGGCTCACCTCTCTTCTTCCGATTCCCAAACTCACAATTGTGTTAGATCAACGACCCACAATCCTTTGTGATCCGATGGCCCAGATCTTTTCGTGACTTCACATTTCGGAGATTCAACTATGAGTTGCCTCGATTTTCCCAACTCACAAAATCCAAAATACTCCATATCAGATCAACGGTCGAGATCTCTCCCTTTGATTGACGGCTATGATCAAATCACGATTTCACATTTTGCGACTTCAAAGTTTAGAGCACCTCCTTTCATCAACTCTCGATTTCTTGATACCTGCTCCAGATCAATGACCCACAATCTTCCGTATTTCAATGGTCTAGATCTCTTCTTCGAGAACTCAGACTTCGTTCTTTGTCATGCCAGGTCAACGGTCCATGATCCTCAGTGATCCGACAGTCCAGATCATTTTGTGAATTCGCATTTCGTGAGTTCTTCCAACTCTCACCTTTGACTCTTCCAGTTCGCGAGTCAACAAAATGTTGATCTCTCACCACGTGTCCTTCCCAGCATCAACGTCTAGGATTGACTCCACTCTATCCCTTGAAAATATTTCGAAGTTTGATTCTTCGAACTCCTGGATCTGCTGCCTCTTGTCAACCCTGACGATGGATGGTTCCAATGGCTTCGAAACTTGTCTCGTGCACTTTCCTTGGGATCCAAAGGCCGTTGGTCCACGTACTCAGATCTAACAACTGAGATCTGTTCTCCTCTTCTCTGCATGCTTGTTCCTCCTGTCCGAACTCTGATCTGACGATGCAGATCATTCACAGTGCTCGATCCAACGATCACTATCGCTCCTCCTCTCGAGATTTGGCTTTCTCAAAGCTCTAAGTGTCAAAGGCCATGAAATTTGATCCTTCTGTGAGCCTTGATGTATGGGATCTCATCTATGCATCTCAGAACACTATCTCTCTTGAGACTTGGCAATGAAGTTAACCTCGGTCCTGGTGCACACTTGAGCTCTGCATGCAAATCAAAACTATCTCTTCTAATCTTCTCGAGCTTGCTCTTTTGCGTCTTCCCAGAAGACTTTTGTTGTTCTTGCCATCAATGACAAGGACAATTTTCCTGTAAACTTGCCAACACTCTTAAATTTTCTTAGGCATCATTCACCGGTGATGAAATCATACCCACGTGAACCTGCTCCACTTGTCTAGCTGACTTGGACCTGATCCCTCATAGGGCTGAAGGGAATTGGCCCTAAACCCACTACTTAACCTTCAGACACACGCCATTGGACTTCAGAAGCTTGTAAGGCCATATGAATCACACCCTTTGGAAAATCCCCATCGCGATGACAATTTACCATGCCTAAAGTTTATCTGAAATCCTTAGCTTGCAAGACTGTTGGAATATCTCCATCAAGCTCACATTGTAGGGATGTTGACTTATCCCACTCATAGTTCCTTTTGAAGTCTGAAGTCCACAAATATATCAGAATCATTGGTTTAGCTCCCCCCTTCCACAACACTTTTAAGATATACACTTCCCAGAACACTATTAGATGATGAACTTCTTGCAACACTATCAGAAGATGCACTTCTCGCAACCTATTGGGATATTTCCATCGGCCTCATACTATCAAACTATCATTTTATAGTGCCTTGTGGTTTTCTTGAAATATGATCTTCGATGGATGGTCGAGATTTACTCTCAACACCTCGATGAATGGTCAAGATTAACTTTTAACACTTAGTTGATTTCTCTTAATTCTTTCCATTGATACTTGGGGTCCCACCTATACTTGACTAACACATGGCATACACTCATTTTTCCACCTTAATTTACATGTACCCAATGACATGCCTCCACATGCCACTCAAATATCGGCTACGAGAGGAGTGGGTTCCCTCCCCTCTTCCTTTACCTCTTCATGTACACTTGAACGTCCACTAAATAGAATAGTGGAGAATTCACACCAATCAATGATCCAAATATTAAGTGGAATTTTAATATGCACTCACCTTTTAATGAGGTCACTTGATTCTAACATATATGATGGCTGAGACTTGTTTGATACGATGACCCATAACCATTTCGGGATAAAAGGATCACGTCGGTTAATTCGGTTCACCATTTTCAGACTCACCTCTTCAGAATTCCAAGTTATCTAGCTTAAGAACTTCCTAAATGATTAGATGGCCAAGATTCACTGTGATCAATGGTCCTCATCTCTTTTGGGCTTAGAAGTGCTCGACCAATAATGACCCCTCCCTTCATCCTTAATTCACCACAAATTGGCACCTATCCTTTTCGCTCCATGAGTTTAGGGTTCCACGTGGTTCCATTGCTAGGTTTAAACACATCAGGGACTATCCAAAATTCATATTTTCGCTCCAAAAGCCTTTACAAGGCTTCATCAAAATTCCCGTCTATCTCTACAACTAGTTGGGAGTTATGATAGGTCGAAGTCTTCACATCAAGGTTCTGCCCTCATGGTTTCACAACAAAGTTCCATTATAGGTTATAGTGGAAGAGGGATTTGATAGATCAAATACTTTATAAATGAATTTCCTAAGGTCACATAACACGAGCCTCACATTGATGCCTATAATAGTATCATGATCAAATTATGAAAAGTATTGTGAAATTATTCATCGCTTTCACTTTCTTGATTCCACCCTTGCTCTCACAAACATTTTTTTCCTTTTGATTGCTTTTGACATACCAACTATGTGTTACAAACAAAGCAAAAAGGGGGCCTTCCTAAGAAAGTCTTGTTTATATTGGTTGCGTAATATGAAGACTCACTCAATTTTTTGTTTACATGGCGCAAATGAAAAAACATGCAAGACATATGATCATACATAAAACTATATTGCAATTGTTATGGTATCATGCATATTTATTTATGAACATATGGTGGTGGACTTTATGAATTCCAAGTTTGGTTATATGTGGGTGTTATATTGTTTTCATAAACAATATTAAAATTATTATATATACCAAAACGCATTTGAATTAATATACCATGTTTGATTTATAATCACAATGGTTATATCATGGACCTCGTATATATGTTGGAAAACATGGTTTAATGAGCAAATATGGTTTAATGGAAAGAATGGTTTAGTTGGAAAACATGATCATATATTATACAAGTTCAAATTTCGTGGGGACTTCGTGTACCACGAAATCCACCACCCGACACATGGGATACAAAGCTTAAGTCTATAGCTATGAGTTAATGCGTGAAACGATGGAAAATTACCCAACATCCATCGTATTGAAGGAGGTACGTTCTATATCGTTAGTGTATAACTTGCACCAGATCCCTCACACAGTTCAACATCGCCACATGGCCATTGTCTTGGCTCAAAATTGCCCCGAAATTATTAATAGTTAGTTAACTTTTTTTGGTTCATAATGAATATTGGAAGTTATCAACTTCTTGGTAATGAATAGTATAAAGGTTCAAGCCTCAGAAAGCAACAAGATATTTTTACACCCATGCTATGGTATGCTTAAAGAAATTTTCTCATTTTTAAAGTGATTTCCTATCAGTGCACTAAGAATTACTAGGGTCTAACAATTTTGTTGATAGCAAGAATTCTTTTTAAATGGAAAAACGAGAGGTCAAACCTTGATATTTTTGTTTGCAATAGGTATAACTTTCTGTTTGGTCACTGAAAGTAAAATTATTTATTGTTTCCACCATTATTTTGTCTAATTGGTTTGTTGGTTGCAGAGACTAATACCAATGTCCAAAAACATTCATAGAATCATGTTGCAACTTTCTCAGTGTAAATATTTTGTATGTCATTTACATAGTAGCCAAGTGGTCTCGTAAATGCTAGTTGTCTATGCAAGAGCATTTTTTTGGTCCAAACTTTTTTAGAAGTCTGAAAGAGATTTAAGACTGTCATTATATTGTATTATATTGTACTGATAAAGATGAAATTGAATAAAGAAGATTTCTTTTTCCATATTCATATTTATTTGCTTTGAGTTCTTGTATTTTTTCTCCTTCCACTTGAATGCCATTCTCATTCATTGTAGATATCATATTTTATATTTTAGTTATACAAATTTCATTTTATGTTTTTACTTGATGTTATGTGTTAGTATGTCCATTGTGCTTCAAAACTTGTTGTTAATAAAAATTTACATGAGCATTTAAAGTGGCAAGAAGATACCATTCATGTGTTTGTTATGCTATTAGTACATACATGTATGATGTTACGTTTGTCATATGTTTAGAATAATTTCATACATACACACTCTTTTATTTTATGTTATATCGTCTAACTTATTGTGTTAAGACTTAGGCTATAAAATCATGGTGATCATTCTCCCCTGTTATTGGTTTAGCTGACCAATAGGCTGAAAATTTTACATAAGAACTCTCATTTCCTCTCGTTAACACCTCAAAGATGAACATTGCCATTGCCAACTCTTGAGTTGTGGAAATTCGAGGAAAAACAATGGTTACCTCGAGTGAATAAACTCTTCACTCATTTCATGCCAATATTAGATATTTGGTCACAAAATTATAGGTCATCGGCCTAAGCATTAAAGGAAAATAATCCAACATACAAATTTACCCATCATATAGGAAATTAATCATGCATTAAAATAATTCTTCTTAGGGAATTTTATATAAGATCATAAACTTAGAAAAGATGAACATTTATTCAAATATTCATACATTAGAACATAGAATTGAAACTTACCTGTTCGTGAAACTACCGACAAATCCAACTGACTGAGGGTGAGCATTTTTCCACCTAACCGTAGGATCTGTTGCTCTATGCTCTCTACAATAGGCCACCCCCATTCTAGACCATGATATTGCTAGGAAAACTTATTTTTCTAAGGAAAATATGGGATGGGGGTGAAGGCCACTCTCCTTCATAGGTAGTCAACAACACAAACTCCCATTTCCCCCAAAAAGTTAGGGCCTCCATGAGTTTTCCCAGTTTCCTTTTAGCTGGATAACCTCTGCACGTGGTATTATTTTTACTGCTACATAGTCCCTCGACGCCCTCCTTTCTTAGTGTGGATATCCTATCCAAAAAGAATTGGAGTCACAACCCTCTTTCTAGGCCAGGTTGGGGTCTTCTTTGCTCAGGATTCAATAACAAGATCCCCTCAAAGATTGGATCTCCCCTTCTTCCCTTCCTTTCTCTCCACACTCTTTAATTCCCATGTCAGAACTCTGCTCTTCCCTCTTTTTTCGCTAGGTTTTCTAATTTTTCCTTTTTCTTCTATCAAATGCATTCATGGGTCAACCCCAAAAATGAGGTGGGAACTTAGATGTACCTCTGGATGATGATATTTAATTATCCCAACCATTCCTCCATACCTCCATTAATGTAGGTGGTTGACTACTCAACTATATGGTCTACTTCATTAAATGATTTTTGGGAAATGAGAAAAGAGGGTAAATAATTCAAATACAAATTTAAAAAATGGGCACTAAGGTTCTTAGGCAAGGAGATCCCTTCCCCCTCATTGGTTCCACTCATAGTATCATGGTCCATATCGTTACAAGGTGTCACAGGGTGTGATTCCTCAAATTAGCCTAGAGCGATTCTTAACAAATGGCGATTCACCCGATGAATAACAAAATCTCTGCATTTTGTCACGAGTAAAAAAAAAAATTCAATTTCAAGTTCAAAAGTTAGAGAAAAATTTGAAACAAATGAGCACTTATATTTTTGATTTCAAGTTAGCTCTATATTCCCTTCCTTACTTTAATGCAAAGTACTTAGTTAATATCCAAAATAGATCACACAATTATTTTTCCTCTTAGCATAATCTTGGATAGGATGTAAATCATAACAATTGGCCACCACCCTTCGAGATTAGTTTATTAAGTTCTCCACACTATCATATTAGTCTCATGGTGTTGCTCCACTACCTATGAGCATCCACAACCCCTACATAGCCACCTCATTATCATATACCTTTCTTCTCTACCAACGAGCGTCCATAGCTTTGGTGGATATATCTACATTTCCCCACAAAAACATGTTCCTTTCCTCAGTTTCATATTCTTCTTTTATGAAGAATTTAACTTAAGTATTCTCTTATTCTTCTTCTTATCTCTCTCTTATAGAAGAGAATCAGGGAACACTATATTTATTATCTATGAAGATGACATTTGTTACCTAAGACATAAGTAGAGTAGTTTGGCTATGCAGATCATCCCTATTAGGTGAAATGGCTTGAACCATGAACTCACATATTTTACCTATTTACCTTGAGTGAGATTTAATTCTCAACTAGATTCAACTAACTATTTCACAAAAAAGTATTGAATATCGCTAAAGTCTTGAGAAGAGAAAACATATAGTATCCTTTGCTTACAAGTTTAATTTACAACTAGATCACTTTACTTTTGACTAGATAGGAAAAATATAAGGCATAGCAAATAAATAATTAAGGTGAATGATAAATGTTCAGAACTAAATAGACAACAATAAGCAAACATGATAAGAAGATAGAAAATTGATTTCAAAATGACTAAACTAACCAAAACCATAAATAGAATTTGGAATAAGTAAGAAAAAAGTCAATTTGAACAAAACCAAGATAAAAAATGATTGAATGAAAACTAAATATTATTATGTACAAAATAATTGTTTTTTTGAAACAATCAAGTGAATACTTTTTAGGATCTGGCTAATAACAAGAGGAAGACCTAGATCCCCTTCCAAAATCTTCAGCCTATATGTGCTAGCTCTTATCTTTCAACAACTTGAAAAGGACCAAAGCATACATGTTGAAACTTTGCATGTTTCCATTTTGGTTCATTTACCTTGTCCCATTTCAATACCAAATATCCTATTTCAAAGTTTTTGTCACCAACATTGTGTTTAATGAACAATCATTTAATGATCTATCGATGAGCAACATTTTTTTTTTATCCCTTTCCCTTTCCTCTTCCAAGATGACTACAGTATATATTTTATTTTGGAGAGCCAAGGAGGAGTGTCCTTGAAGACAAGAAAACATTGGGTGGTAAGATTGCCTCCTTCCCATAAAATGAATAATACAGAGACGTTCCAAAAGCACCCTTAGGTGTTACTTGAATGACTCATGAGGCCTTGGGTAAAGCATTGTGCCAGTTCCTATGGTTTTCAACTACTATCATTTTTAGATGCAAATCAAATTCTTGTTATTAGATCCAATCACTCCATTTCCTTGCAGATAATAGTTAGTTGAATAACAAATAATGATTCCTTTATCTAAAACAAATTTAGACAATATTTATGAAGAAAAATCTGAAGCATTATCAAACATAATAACCAAAGGAACACCAAATCTAGTAATTGAGTGCTGTTTAAGAAATTGGATGATTATAGTTTCGTTAACTAGAGTTAATGGCACAACTTTAGCACACCAATTGAAATAATCAATAGAAATCATGATATATTTGTGTTTCTTAGAGGAATGTGGGTTTATCTATTCAATATTGTCAATTCCCCACTACACAAAAGGTCTTTCAATTGAAATGAGTTGTATTGGTATTGATGATTTTCTCTCTTCTAGCACTTAATTGATATATCTTACTTTGTATGCATCTTCCTTTTCTATAAATCTTAGCAAAACACCATCATAGTTCTTCCAAAAAAGGATTCCATTAACAAGTTGATATTTTGCAGATTTTAATCTTAGTGCCCTTTTACATTTAGAGTTTAAATGACTAGGACTAGTTGTGTGATATAAGTTAGGTCAGAGTACCACGATTCTAGGTTACTAGGAATATAAAGGAATTCATTGGTGAGAACAAAAAAAAAATTCTCCCAATCTTCTTCTTCCTTCATTGTAGAATCCTATGATTCAACTACCAATTTACAGATTCCTTGACCACATACAATATTGGCAAGTTTAAATTACAAATTGTAATCTTGGATGGTGGTCATCCAATTTCCTCTTCTTTTGCCTAATTATTATTGAAACAAAAGTGATCTAACCATAGAGTAAGGTACAATCACCTTGGTATGATTTTTTGGAATATATGGTTTTAAGTGTTTGATAGCTCTAAAAACAACATATGGTTTCTTATCAATGGTAGTTTAACTTTTGCTCCTTACAAATTTGTACTCATAAAAGAAATTGGACACTAATTTCCTTCTGAATCCTTCTACATGAGAACTGCTACAAAATAATAGGAAGATGCAAAAGGTATAAAGGAAAAAATTGCAAATCAAAATCAAGAATATATAAAACTGGAGCGTTAGTGATTGCAGTCTTATTATTTTCAAAAAATTCTTTTTCAACTTTTGTTTATTTGAATTCATCATCTTTTAAATCATTTTTTGTAATGGTTTGATAGGCTTGACAAAATCAAGTATAAATATTCTAAGAAAACTAATCTTTTTGAAAAAAGATTGCATTTCTTTCTTATTATGAGGAAGAGGGAGTTGAGAAATGACATTAATACATTTAGGGGTAACTGTGATACCTTATTTAGATATGTGACCTAGAAACTTACCTTTTGTATCTACGAAGATATTTTTCTTTTGGTTCAATGAAATGGCATATTTTTTACGCCTTTCAAAAATTTGAGTGAGATATACAACTACATTGCATTTTATTAGACCACAGGAAGCAATATCCATTGCTCATTGAAAATTAACACCTACACTGATTAGATCAAAATTCATTCTTTTCAAAGAAAAATTTCTCCATTTAGTGCTAAAGGTTGTTTTAACTCTATCATCTTCAACCATGAGTATCTTGTTATATCCTAAAAATTATCAAGTAGTGAAAACATTTTAGATCCTGAGACAAGATGCAAAATCTATTCCACGGGTGGAACATGATAATTGTCATTTCCAGAAGCTTTGTTTAAGTTTTGGAAATGAACACACAATTTTTTTTACCCGTTTTCTTTCTAACTAGATCTAAGTTTGCTATGCACGTAGAATGACGAAATTGAAAAATGATTTTAGCATCAAGCAATTTTTTTCAACTCTTTCTACACTTGAGGTTCCAGGGAAGGATGCATTTTCCGTAACTTTTGTGGAAAAGGTTTAATATCATTTTTCATCAATATTGTATGTCGAATTCTCTGTGTCACAAGTATTTAAATCATTGTATGTCAATGCAAACACATACTGATATTTCCAAAGGAGTTTTATGTCAACATGTTTTTCCTCTTTAGTACAACATGATCGAAGATTTACATGCTTTGGGTTATCAGCAGTTCCAAGGTTAATCATCTCATGACATTGGATTTTGACATTGGAAGATTTCTTAGATTTGTCTTGCATGTCGAACAATTTTTCAACAATGACCACACCTTTTAGGATAGTATTAGCCATTAGATTACCGATTCCTTCTTCACAAATTTATAATGTTTTCTCATGTTCTTTGTCATCAATTGCAATATCCTTGAAAGGATGTTTGCTAGTAATAAATTTTATGATTTATCCATCACCTTCAAAAACTCTCCAATTAGTAATATTATCAGGGAGTGAAGGCATATAAAAAAAATCGATAGAAAATCTACTTGCATGGAAGTCTTCTAATGGAGTTAATCTAGAGGCTGCAGTAGCCAATGAGTCTTCTACTGCATTGTTAATTTGAAGAATGACAAATATATCGAAGGATTCAAAGTTATCAATCAATCGTAACACCAATTGTAGGTAGTTTTTTAGGTGAGGAGAATTGCAATGGACTGTATTTTTGATTTGCCTCTCAATAGTTTTAGAATCCCCCAAAATTTTAAATTATTGATATTTAGATATATGGAGTTTTTAAGAACCTATACAAGCGCCTCATATTCTATAATGTTATTTGTGCATTCAAATTCTAATATGCAAGATATGAAACTATGTTTCACTTGGGGATCAACTATCAAACAATCAACTTATGTTCCTTCTTGAGACTTGGAGTGATCAAAGAAAATAGTTCATATCTTAGCACCTATTGCTAAGTTAGTTTTATCTATACGATTTACATCAATTATGTTAAATTGAGTCTCTTGAAAATTATATTCTTGCAACATTATTTCAGATTGTTGGTTATCAGGAATAAGGAAGGATTTTGCAATGAAATTTCCCAAATGTGAATCACGAGCACAATTCCAAAAAATTGGAAACTCAGAGGAAAATGGTTCATTATATGCTTCTAAGTCAGTCACAATATGTTTCAAATATATTTCATGATCAATTTTTATTTTACTTGGCCGTCGATTCGAAGAAAGGAAAAGATGTGACCAATCATATGTAAAATAACCTTTAGTCTTTTGGGACCAATCTCTACTGAGAAGTAAACCATAGGCTTTGATAATATTAACCAAGATGAGATCAATAATATGATAAACATTGGGTTTCAAGGCTATACATATTAAGACATCCTTCAGTCACCTATGAATTTAACTTTGACCTATCTAACTAAATGATCTGGGTAGAGCACTTTGTTGGGGTAGCATTCATCTTTTTGCTAACTGAGGCATTACGTGAGATGAAGATCTCGAATCCACTAAGAAATTACATATATTTAGATTAAATATCTCAAAATTTAGTAAGAAAGATTAAGTTTGAGACTTGGACTTTTTACTCGAGAGATCAACATTCACCATTGCATTATGAAAATGATTGGTTGTTGTTTTTGTGACCTTTTTCATGATATTTTATGGTAGTACTTCATTATTTTATTTCAATGCATTTAACAACAACTTCCTTTGTTGGGTAATATTGCATACATCACAGATTGAAAAGTTTGCTTTGATTTTCTTGAGATCCTCAACTATGTTATATTCCATTGAGATGAAATCTTGATTACTAGTAGAGCGTTTGTTAACATTCTAATTATTTGAAGAAGTCCTAGCAATAGGAGATACAATTAAATTTTCTTGGTGTTTGAACTTTAAGAATTAGGAGGTGATTCTTGTGGGATAGGTCCCTTTTTTTTTCCCATGTTACAAATCTCGGGGAAAACCCTGGAGTACTTCCCCTCATTTAGAGGATGGTACCTAGGGTAAACCATAGAATATTTAGGGCATACGGTTGGTCAACAATTGCGATTGAAAACATTACAATAATATACTCATTAAGAGCTCAACATGTCACTTGCAATAATTGAACCCGAGTGGGGAGGATAATAATCATTCCTCCCAAATACTCGAGATAAACCTAATTGACGTGGGATAGGTCGCTTACTTAAGACATTATAATCTATTTGAACATGTAGTTCATATGATGTTTCCTCTTCTTTAGCAAGGTTTAAACCAGGAAACATATCATAGAGAACTATGGTTGCCTCATTAGGTTGTTACTCTACCACTTCTTCTATTTCTCCATCTACATTGCTACTTGAATCCTATGTTTTCATACATTCATCTAGAAAACAATTGACTGCTAATTTCATGGCATTAATCCATCGAGGGCATGTTTTCTCTAAATGGTTTGCTTGCTGATAATTTTAAAATTTTCCATGGCCACTCCTTCCAAGTAAATGATTAGGTTTGCAGGTGTGGGTTCAAGATTTTTTGGTGGCATGTTAGGTCTCCAAAATAAAAGTCTACAAGGATGTTGTGTTGAAGTGCCTTTTTTTAGCACTAGAAGTCTCACTTAGACTGCTATAGGTGTGATCCTAATACCCATTAGATTTTATAGTTTGTAAAAGATAATATTTTAGTTTTAGGTGTAGCGAATGGATGAGAAACTTAGTTCAAAGTATCAACACAAAATCTCCATAAAACATACTTCAACAAGCAAGGCTTGAACAATCTCTGATAAGTTTACAGGATAACAGTGAAAAGACTGAAGAATGAAGAAGAAAATGTGAATATATGAACCAAACTACTTCAGGCACTGTGGCACACATATAGAGGAAATCTAACTAACAAGGAACCTCCAGGTTAACAAGATGATATGTTTTGACAACACTTGCATCAACAAAAGACAATAAATCAACCACTGTAATTCCATAGAAACAAGCACTAAAGATAAATCATTTACCAGTAGGCAACATCAAAACAATAGAGAAGGATTTCATGTAATAGTAGAAGAAAAGTTGATCATTAACCATTCAATTGTATTAAATTTGTACATACATCATATGAAAAGATTTTACAGTCTCCATCCAAAATATATCCTTCCTCAAACCATCCTGATGTAGCCCCCCTACTCCCCCGTAGGGCTGCACAACCTCCTGGTCAAGGATCTCCGATTCTTGAGTCAATAACTCTCTGGAACCTTAATGGTTCCCTTCTGTATTAAAAAAAATTCCCTTTCGGCTTCTTGGTGCAGGTTTAATGACACTCACGACCTTCCCTTTCTCTCTTCTGTGAAAGCTCAGAGTGTTGGGCGTTAGCTTCTTTTCAAGTAAGCCCCCTCTCAATGTAACCTCGGGTGATGACCACGCGACTACACCCACCCTCAATGTTTTAAAACCTACGCAACTTCTATCCTCAAATTTCTATGGGATCGTCGATCTCACGATCTTGACGATACCTCTGAATAGACAGTTCAAATCTATCCTCTCCAAACCCTATGGACTAGATCTGCTTCCTCTTCATCAACTTGCGATATCTATTCATGATTCCGGCATTCGGGAATCTCAAATATCAAGTCCTCGCCACTGCTGACTAGTTATCTTCTGGAGTGGAAGATCTATTGACACGTATCCTCCCCAATAAATGGATGTGCTCCCGCTTCGGGACTTTGGCCTTCTCAACCGGATCAATGGTCCTGCGATTCCCTCCTTTATCAATGACAAAGATCTTCTCCGGATCTTCATACATTTTCCTCCTCCATTTTCTTTCGAAGTTCTATATTTTGCACCGCGTGTCCTCCTTCACATCGACGACTCTCATCATTTCAGATTTCGGGCCTTCGGAAATATCAAATCTCAACCTCTTGCCTTCTAGTTGCTTTTATATGAAGCTGCTAATTATCTGACGCGTGTCTCCGCCTAGATCAACGACTGTGATATCTTCGCATCTTCGGAGTGTGGCGGTCTCAATTCTTAACTGAAACTCCCCAATGACTTTGCTCGAAGCTCGCGATCTATTGACAAGTGTCCACTTATATATCGACGACTCTCAGCTCCTCACCTCTTCGGGCTTCGAATGTTTCAACACTTCGACCTTCGCCTTCCTTTGGATATTCCGACCTGTCGATACGTGTCCTTCTGGATCCAATGGTCCAGATTATCTTTGGCCCTTCGGCTCTCAGCGCTTCGAGAATCTCAAGTTTCGAACCCGCCTCCTTTGGAGCTCACGATATTTGATGGCTCAATTTTTCTTGGGCGATCCGATGCTTGGAGTTTGCCTCAAACAATCTGACGACTCAGATCTGTTCCTGTTGATAAGGTGACTGAGAATCTATTTCGGATCTTCGGCTCTTCGGGCTCCGAAAATATCAGTTCTCAACTCTTGTGAGTTTTCTCTCTCCTCTGTGTGCGAAGCGCTAAAGATTGTGCACTTCACTCTGATCAGACAACTATTGATCCATTTTACATAGTGATCCAACGACCACTGTCACTCCTCCCTCCTGAGCTTCTGATCTATGAATTAGAATAATTTCTAAGTGTTCAAAGGTTTTGAACCTTTGCTCCTCATGTGAGTCCAACTCTTGGATCTCATCCACACTTCTGGAAAGTGTTATTCCTTCTGAGCTTTTCCCTTAAATGAATTTCGATTTCCCATGCACACCTTGCATTCTCGGAATTTCGATAACCCAGATCGAAGGATTTATTGAAAATAAATTCTTCTCACCCACCTGGCGTTCCTCTGGTTCGGGTTCTTCGATGCTTGGTCGTTTCATGATGCTGTGCACACCTTGAACCCGATCTAAGTTTCCTTTGTTCTCTCTGAACTCCTTTGAGTCACTCCGAGACTTAGTCGACACACTCCTTGTGTTCGAGATGCACACCTTGCATACGAGTGTCAAAAGAGAAACAATTGAAACTCATCCATATTCGTCACAACTTCATACTAACACTTCTTGAACAATCACACATGAACGAAAATGGAATAAATCACACACACAGAATACAACATTCATTCATCCATTCATCAAATGAACACAGTCCAAGGATTTGGGACAATTCTGTATGTTCTATTTCTTCATGAAAACAAATTACATAGTATTTCCTCTACTCTACTCTGGTCTACTGATCTCTTTGATCTCTATATCATTCTTTCTACTCTGTCTGCTCTATTACAATGCAACAGTGAAAAAACTATCTAAGGACTGGCTCCATGAGCTCTCTCGTCCTGTCTGCAACCTATCCTATCAAACTCTTAGCGGTTACCTACTCTGTCCTATTAAAATAACTAACAATTATTGCCAGATAAGAGTCAACACTCAATATCTGCAATCCATTACAGTCCTTCACGACTTTACAAACAAGTTACATTTTTAAAATGCTGTTTACAAAATATATCAACAACTCAATTTAATTCTAAGTTAATTTCTGATTTGAAATTCTGTCATTGTTGAGATGCCGTTCCTTTGCCTCCACACTTGGGTTCTGACTTTGAAGGCGATGCTCCTGCATCATACTCCTCTGGTTAAAATTTTCATGGAATCTTGTCCATGAGCTCTTGCACTGTCTTTCCATGCTTCAAAATATCAGGTTCTTTGACCGAACTTTCATCTTCCATTGGATGATCTTTCCATTTCACTAAATATTCAGGATGTATTTCTTCTGGTCTTCTTTCCATCTCGTTGTTTAATGATTTTCTCCATATGAGGTTTTTCTGCTGTGGGAAATTGTTCTTCCCACTGAACTTCTTTCTGATCATCTGATTCTCCTTTCTCATCTCTCCTGTAAGGATACATGTCTGCAACATTGAATATCGACGATATCCCAACATTGTCTGGCAACTCAATTTCATAAGCATTGGCTGCAAATTTTATGAGAATCCTACATGGTCCTATCTTCTTCATCTTCAACTTGTTATAGGTTCCCCTTGGGAACCTTTCTTTTCTCAAATGAGCTAAAACTTCATCTCCAACCTCGAATTGAACTTCTCTCCTCTTTTGATCAACTCTGCTCTTGTATTTCTGGCTGCTGTTCTGTAGCTGTTCTCTGACTCAGTCATGGAGTTTTTGCATTTCTGTTGCAACATCCTCTGCTCCAACACTTTTGAACTCATCTTGATTTAGATCTCTCAACTTTGCAATCCCTCTTGGCTGTGTACCATACACAATTTCAAATGGAATTTTCCCTGTGCTTCTGTTCACTGAATTGTTTAATGCAAATTCTGCGTGTGCAAGAATCTGATCCCATTGATGACCTTGCTCAGTGAATGAATTTCTCAACAAGTTTCCTAGACTCATGTTTACTACTTCAGTCTGTCCATCTGTTTGAGGGTGATATGCTGAACTAAAGGACAAGTTCGTCCCCATCCTCTTCCATAGAGTCCTCCAAAAGTGTCCTACAAATTTGGTGTCCCTGTCTGAAAATATTCTCCTCGACAATCCTGTTGGGTATGTGTTATATTCTTTGAGCGTATGCGCCAAGCGCGCAGGGGTCCGGGGGCAGTGCCCCCAGAATTTTTTTTCTGCCTCGGGAAACGTGACAC